>PVKU01017469.1:0-11408 GCA_004027475.1 Anoura caudifer
TATCCACCTTGAATTTATTTTTGTGTATGGTGTAAGTTGGTGTTGAAGTTTCTTTTTTTTTTTTTTTTTTTTTTTCTTGCCTGTCCAGTTCTCCTAACCCCACTTTTTGAAGAGGCTACTTTTACTCCATTTTATGTTGCTGCCCCCTTTGTCAAATATTAATTGACCATAGAGACTTGGGTTTATTTCTGGGCTCTCTGTTCTATTCCACTGGTCCATGTGCCTGTTTTTGTGCCAGTACCAGGCTGTTTTGATTACAGTGGCCTTGTAATACACTCTGGTGTCAGGTATTGTGATCCTTCCTACTTTGCTCTTCTTTCTCAAAATTGCTGCAGCTATTCAAGGTTGTTTATGGCTCCATATAAATTTTTGAAGTGTTTTTTCTATGTCTGTGAAATATGCCATTGGTAATTTAATAGGTATTGTATTGAATCTGTAAATTACTTTGGATAGTATAGACATTTTGATGATGTTAATTCTTCCGATCCATGAACACGGTATATGTTTCCATTTGTTTGTGTCTTCCTTAATTTCTTTCTTCAGTGTTGTGTAGTTTTCTGAGTATAGATCCTTTACTTCCTTGGTTAGGTTTATTCCTAGGTATTTTATTTTTCTTTTTACTATAACAAGTGGGATTTTTTCCTTGACTTCTGCTTCTGCTCTTTCGTTGTTGGTATACAAAAATGCCTTTGATTTCTGGATATTGACTTTGTATGCTGCTGTTTGGCCAAATTCATTTATTAGGTGGAGCAGCTTTTTGGCCAAGTCTATAGGATATTCTATGTACACTATCATGTCATCTGCAAACAATGATAGTTTGGTTTCCTCCTTTCCAATTTGGATGTCTTTCATTTCCTTTACCTGTCTAATTGCTGTGGCTAAGACTTCCAATACTATATTGAATAGAGGTGGTGAAAGTGGACAACCTTTTCTTGTTCCTGATCTTAGTGGAAAAGATTTTAGTTTTTGCCCATTGAGTATGATGTTCGCTAGGTCTCTCATATATGGCCTTGATTATGTTGAGGAATGCTCCCTCTATTCCCGCTCTGCTGAGTGTTTTTATCATAAATGGGTGCTGTATCTTATCAAATGCTTTTTCCGCATTTATTGATATGATCATGTGATTTTTGTCATTGCTTTTGTTTATGTGATGTATTACGTTTACTGATTTGCCAATGTTGAACCAACCTTGCATCCCTGGGATGAATCCCACTTGGTCATGGTGTATGATCTTTTTAATGTATTGATGGATGCAGTTTGCCAATATTTTGTTGAGGATTTTAGTGTCTATGTTCATCAGCGATATTGGCCTGCAGTTTTCTTTCCTTGTTATGTCTTTTTCTGGTTTGGAGATTAGAATGATGCTGGCTTCATAAAAAGAGTTTGGGAGTCTTCCATCATTTTGGATTTTTTTGAAACGTTTGTGAAGGGTAGGGGTTAGCTCTTCCTTAAATGCTTTGTAAAATTCTCCTGTAAAACCATCTGGTCCAGGGCTTTTGTGTGTCAGGAGTTTTTTGATTACTGCTTCTATTTCATCTGCTGTTACTGGTCTGTTCAGGCTTTTTGCTTCTTCATTGAGTTTTGGGAGATTATATTTTTTTCTAGAAACTTGACCATTTCACCTAGGTTTTCAAATTTCTTGGCATACAGTTCTTCATAGTAATTTCTTACAATCCTTTGTATTTCTGTGGTGTCAGTTGTAATCTCTCCTCTTTCATTTCTGATTGTGTTTATTTGGGTCCTCTCTCTTTTTTTCTTGATGAGCCTGCTTAAAGGCTTGTCAATTTTGTTTGTCTTTTCAAAGTACCAGCTCCTGGATTCTTTGATTCTTAGAATTGTGCTTTTAGTCTCTATGTCATTTAATTCTGCTCTGATTTTAGTTATTTCCTTCCTGCTACTTGCTCTGGGCTGTGTGTGTTGTTGTTCCTCAAGTTTTTGTAGGAGTAGAGTTAAGTTGTTTGTTTGAGATATTTCTATCTTTTTTAGGTGGGCCTGTATCACTCTGAACTTTCCTCTGAGGACTGCTTTTGATATGTCCCATAAGTTTTGGGTCATTGTGAGTTCATTTTCATTTGTTTCCAGAAACTTTTTGATTTCCTCCCTAATTTCTCTCTTGGCCCATTCATTGTTTAATAGCATGCTATTCCATCTCCATGATTTTGAGGACTTTGTGTTTTTCCCCTTGGGGTTCATTTCTAGTTTCAGTCCCTTGTGGTCAGAGAAAATGCTTGCTAAAATTTCAATTTTCTTGAATTTGTTGAGGTTATTTTTATGTCCTACCATGTGGTCTGTCTTTGAGGATGCTCCACGTGCATTTGAGAAGAATGTGTATTTAGTTTCTTTGGGATAAAGGTCTCTCTATATATCAGTTAAGTCCATTTCATCTAGACTGTCATTCAAGCTACAATATATTTGTTGATATTTTGTTTAGAAGATCTATTTTTGACAATGGGGTGTTAAAATTCCCTAGTACAATTGTTTTGCTGTCAATATCTTTCTTGAAGTCCTCTACGATTTTGTTTATGTATTCAGGTTCTCCTATGTTGGTTGCATATATATTTACAATGTTTATGTCTTCCTGGTGGATTCTTCCCTTGAGTATTATGAAGTGACCTTCTGGGTCTCTCCTTTTTATGGTTCTTCTTTTGATGTCTATTTTGTTTGATATGATTATTGCTTCCCCGGCTTTTTTTTCCTGTCCATTTGCTTTGAAAATTTGTTTCTAGCCCTTTACTTTGAGTCTGTGTAGGTCTTTTGTCCTGAGGTGGGTCTCTTGTAGGCAGCATATGTGTGGGTCATGCTTTCTTATCCATTCAGCTATTCTATGTCTTTTGATTGGAGCATTTAATCCATTTACGTTTAATGTTATTATTGATAGGTACTTATTCACTGCCATTTTTGTCCCTGTGTTCCTCTCCCTCTCTTTCTCCTTTCCTTCGATTCCTTAAAGCAGGCCCTTTAGTATCTCTTGCAGAGCTGGTTTGGTAGAGGTGTATTCTTTGAGACTTCGTTTGTCTGGGAAGCTCCTTATTTGGCCTTCTATCTTGATGGAAAACCTTGCTGGGTAAAGTAGTCTTAGTTGCAGGCCTTTGGTTCTCATTACTTGGAATATTTCTTGCCATTCTCTTCTGGCTTGGAGTGTCTCCATTGAGAAGTCAGATGCTAACTTTATCGGGGCTCCCTTGTATGTTACTTTCTTTTTATCCCTTGCTGTCTTTAAGATTCTCTTTGTCTTGGAATTTTGCCATTTTAATTATGATATGTCTTGAAGTGGGCCTGTTTGGGTTCCTCTTGATTGGGACTCTCTGTGATTCCTGGATTTGTGTGACTTTTTCTTTCATCAAATTAGGGAAGTTTTCCATCATTACTTTTTCAAATAGGTTTTCTATCCCTTGCTTTTTCTCCTTCTCCCTCTGGTATCCATATTATGGGGATATTATTATGTTTCTTATCATCTTGTATTTTTCTTAATTCCTCTCCATTTTTTTTCTGAGCCTCTTTTCATTTTCGTGCTCTTTCTGGATGTTTTTTTCTACTTGGCTTTCCAACTTGCTGATCCAGTCTTCTGCTTTATCAATTCTGCTTTTCTTTCCTTCCACTGTGTTCTTCAGTTCAGAAACTGTATTTTTCATTTCCTCTTGGCCCTTGTTGATAGTTTCTATTTCCTTTTTCATGTTGATATAGTTTGCAGTGAGTTCCTCATAGCTTCCCTGTAGTTTCTGGTAGCTCACTGAGAGCTCTTGGAGCATCCTGACAGCCATTTTTTTGAACTCAAAATTTGATAGTTGAGTTGCCTGCATTTCATTTGGCATTCTTTCTGGGGCTTCCTCCCTTCCTTTCATTTGGGGATTGTTTCTTTGTCTTGCCATTGTTTGTGAGGCTCTTCTTGTTATGCTCATTTTCTTAAATTGATTTCTTCTGTTTCCCTGGGTTTATGGTGTGAACTTCTGTGGTAGAATGCCTGTGACATTCAGTGGTGCTGTCTCCTTCAGGTATCCTGCTGTTCATGGCTTCCAGTGTTTCAGATGTTGAAATGCCCTCTCTTTGGGACCAACCTTGGTCTTTTCACAGTTCCAGGTTGTTTTTTTTTTTTTTTGTCTCACTCATAGTTGTTTAAAAAGAGAAAAGAGGAGGAAAGAAAAAAATATAAGAAGGAAAAGGAAATTAAAAAATGAAAAGAGAATAAAGAAAAGCATAATGAAAAAGAAAAGAAAACAAGAGAAAGGAAGAAGAGATAAGCTTGGAAAGAAAGGAAGAAGGAATAAAACAAGAAAGAGATAATGAGAACCAAAAGGATTTGAGGGGTAAAAAAGATCAACATAATAAAAAATTAATAATAAAAAAGAGAAAAAGACCCCCCCCCCCACACACACACACCAACACCAAAACCGCCAACTTTTGCTGTTATCAATCTTGCCAAGCTGCTTTTTCTGGCCTTGATGACTGCAGTAGCCGAGGGTGACTGTATTGTTTTTCTCCCTGTTCAGCACTCAGTTATCTTTGTCCTACTGTCCTCAGAGCTAGCCCGGGGCCTCTCTGCACAGGGCCTCATATGTGCCTTCTGCAGTGGCAGGCACCTACTGCAGTCTCGCGCACACAAGCGCTCATGCTCTTTCAGCCTTCCCTGCACAGGTGCCCACTGTCCTGCGAGCATGAATTGACCCCCTCGCAGATTGCACACAGGTGTCTAGGATCTCCCAGCAGCCCACTCAGGTCCCTGATGGCCCAAGGGCGCTGAGAGATCATAGAGCTGCTCCCTGCTGGTGTGCGCGTGGGGCCAAGAGACCGTGGCACTGAGTGACTGCAGCATGGATCCCTCAGTGGTGCGCTGGTGCCATCAGATCCCCACACAGCTGTTCTCAATGGTTCGTGGGTGTAGACAGAAGTGCGAGCTCCAATGCTCAGCCTTCCCAGGGCTATGAGATCTTAACTCCTGTCTGTGAGATTTCAAGCAACCAGGTTTATCCCGGTGCTGCTGAGACCTTGTTTGGCTGATCAGGGAGTGGTTTACCCAGCTCCCTCCCTAGAGTCCTATGGCCAGCACTGGCCTGAGATCTCAGCCCCCGTCCTGGTCTCCGCGCTGCTGGAGTACTCTCCTTACTGTCTGGTTTTTCAATGTCCACTGCAATTTTCGATCTCCTTATCTCAAATATGTTGTGTTTCTGGTGTCTGTTTGCTATGCTCCACTGTAAATTGGCCAGGTTTTTCACCTCTGTGAAGGGAGAAGAGGGATGTGCATCTTCTTACCATGCCGCCATCTTCTCTTTCCAAATGGATATGTATATTGTTACATATCCACCCAATAATCCACCCAATATTCCACCCAATAATCCACTTTTTAGAAAGGGTGGAAAGAAGGCAAAACTCTTGTTGTGGAGGGAAGGATTGTGAGTTGGATCTAGAAAGCAGTCAGTTTGTGGGGGGTCAGATTATGAGGTAAAGTGAGAGTAAAGTATAGAAAATAGGTGCAGTGTGTGAGAGAATAGAGTTAACAACAACAGTAATAGAGTTCAGGAAACCGTGAAGTGGGATAAGATCTGGGAGGTGTGCTGTGTAGTATTTACAATGGTATGGAATAGCTATTATTTACAATAATAATGTAACAACAATCATATGACAGAATCTATGTGATCTGGATAACAAGAATAGGAAGTATAAGACCTAGACTAGGGTGCCAAGAGAACACAACTGGAGTGAAAGACAGTAAATTAAAAATACACTATGAAAGGGACAACAAGGGAAAACAGTCAAATAATACAATAACCAGCCAAGCAAAGAAAACTAAATAGAAAGAAGAGAAATACAATACTAATAAAATAAAAGTTGTAAGAATAAAATAGATGGTAGAAAAAATAATAATACAAATATGCAATAACTTGCAAGTTCTGCATATTAGTGAAGTGAAATTTTTCTCACTGTCTCAGCTGTTGGGATGCCCCCTTTTTGGGTGCATCTCTGGTCTTTTCACAGTTCCAGGGTTTTTTTGTGTCACTTGTGGGAATTAAAAAGAAAAGGAGGAAGGAAGGAAGAGATAAAAGGGGAAAGAAAGGAAGTAGAAATAGAACAAGAGAGATGGAAAGAGGGGGAAAGGAGTTAAAAGATAAAAATAATTAAAAAAAAAATAAAATAATAAAGAATTACTTAAAAAAAAAAAAAAAAAAGCCTCTTGCTGACTTCTAACTGGCCAAACCAGTTTTCCTGTTCTTTCTGGCTTCAGCAGGCTGAGTGGTGATTAAGGTTTTGCTTTTCTCCCTGATCAGCTCTCAATCAGCCTGCAGCCAGTTTCCCCAGCAGCCTCTAATCCTGCAGTTTCCATGGGTTTGGGTTTGGGTTCAGGTGCACAGTTGACCCTTGGCTATGGGAGTGTGTGCAGAGCCTTCCATGCCACCACCACCTTGGGAGCTCTGTGCAGCTAAGTGGGGAGGAGGTCAGAGCGGCTGCTGTAGGAGAGTTCCCCAAACAGCCACGGTGTGTCTATTTTTTCACTTTTTCCAGTGTCTACAGACTCTGTGGGCACTCATGACCCTGTGTATTTGCCACTTTGTCCTTATTGCCCTCTCTGTTACTTCAAGCAACCAAGTCTCTCCCCATGCTGCTCAAACCTTATTTGGTAGGGGAGGGAGCTGTTGACTCAGCTCTCTCCCAAAAACCCTGTGACAGGCCTGGCAAGTGCCAGGCCTGGGGTTGCAGCCACCCTGATCCCCATGCTGGTCCCAGGGACCTTATTGTCCTGAAGCACTCTCCTTACCACTTACCATCTGGTTTTTCAGTGTCCTCTACAATTTTTGGTCTCCTATCTTCATCTATGCTAAGGTACTGTTGGCTGCTTGCTCTGTTCCTCTGTAGATCACCTTGGTTTTTCACCCATGTGTAGGGTGAAGTGGCATACACTCCCATTCACTTTGCCACCAACTTCAGTCTCCCCTTTGCCCATTTTTAATTTGGGTTTTTTGTCTTCTTCCAGTGGGCTCCTGTGGGTTCTTTATATATTTTGGAGATCAAACCATGTCCAAGGTAGTATTGGCAAATATGATTTCCCATATAGTTGGTTCTCTTTTCATTTTAATGCTGTTCTCTTTAGCTATGCAAAAGATATTTATTTTGATGAGAACCCATTTCTCTATACATTCCTTTATATTCCTGCTCTAGAGACATATTGGTGAAGATATTGATGCACAGGGAATATCTGAGATTTACTTGGCTTATGTTTTCATCTAGGACTTTTACAGTGTCAGGTTTTTTTTTTTCAAGGTCATCTTTATTTTATTTTTTATTTTTTAAAATTTATTTTAATTGTTGTGCTTGTACAGTTTTCTGTCTTTTGCTCCCATTACAGCGCACCGCCCCAGCCCTCCCCACCTCCCTCCCATTTCCACCCCCGCTAGTTTTTGTCCATGTGACCTTTGTACTTGTTGCTCCAAAACTTTCCCCTTTCCCCCTGAAATTCCCTCCCCTCTCCCCTCTGGTGACTATCAACCCCTTCTCAATTTCAGTGTCTTTGGTTATATTGTGCTTGTTTGTTTGTTTGTTTTTGATTAAGTTCCTATTGAAGGTGAGATCATATGGTATTTGTCCTTCACTGCCTGGCTTATTTCACTTAGTATAATGCTCTCCAGTTCCATCCATGCTGTCACGAAGGGTAGGAGCTCCTTCTTTCTTTCTGCTGCTTAGAATTTCATTGTGTAAATGCACCATAATTTCTCCATTCTTTCATTTACTGATGGGCACCTAGGCTGCTTCCAACACTTGGCTATTGTAAATTGTGCTGCTATGAACATTGGGGTGCATAGATTCTTTTGGATTGGTGTTTCAGGGTTCTTAGGATATAATCCTAGCAGTGGAATTGCTGGGTCAAAAGGTAGATGCATTTTTAGTTTCCTTAGAAAATTCCATACTGCTTTCCATAGTGTTTGTACCAGTCTGCAATCCCACCAACAGTGCACTAGGGTCCCCTTTTCTCCACAACCTCTCCAACACTTGTTGTTTGTTGCTTTATTTATGATGGCCATTCTGACAGGTGTGAAGTGGTATCTCATTGTGGTTTTAATTTGCATCTCTCAGATAGCAAGCGATATTGAGCATCTTTTCATGTGTCTCTGGATCCTCTGTATGTCCTCCTTAGAGAAGCATCTGTTCATGTCCTTTGCCCATTTTTTAATTCGGTTGCTTCTCTTCTTAGAGTGGAGTCGTGTAAGTTCTTTATATATTTTGGAGATTAAACCCTTGTCTGAGGTATCATTGGTGAATATATTTTCCCATACAGTTGGTTCTCTTTTTACTTTAATACTGTTTTCTTTAGCCATGCAGAAGCTTTTTATTTTGATGTGATCCCATTTGTTTATTCTTTCGCTTATGTCCCTTGCTTTAGGGGACATATCAGTAAAAATGTTGCTGCGTGAAATGTCTGAAATTTTCCTGCCTATGTTCTCCTCTAGGACTTTAATGGTGTCACAGCTTATACTTAAATCTTTTATCCACCTTGAGTTCATCTTTTTGTATGGTGTAAGCTGGTGCTCGAGTTTCATTTTTTTTGCATGTAGCTGTCCAGTTCTCCCAACACCACTTGTTGAAGAGGCTACTTTTACTCCATTTTATGTTGCTGCCTCCTTTGTCGAATATTAATTGACCATAGAGAATTGGGCTTATTTCTGGGCTCTCTGTTCTATTCCACTGCTCCATGTTCCTGTTTTTGTGCCAGTACTAGGCAGTTTTGATTACAGTGGCCTTGTCATACAGTCTGGTGTCAGGTATTGTGATCCCTCCTACTTTGCTCTTCTTTCTCAAAATTGCAGCAGCTATTAAGGTCGTTTATGATTCCATATAAATTTTTGAAGTGTTTGTTCTATATCTGTGAAATATGCCATTGGTCATTTGATAGGCATTGCATTGAATTTGTAAATTGCTTTGGGTAGTATGGACATTTTAATGATGTTAATTCTTCCAATCCATGAACATGGTATATGTTTCCATTTGTTTGTGTCTTCCTTAATTTCTTTCTTCAGTGTTGTGTAGTTTTCTGAGTATAGATCCTTTACTTCCTTGGTTAGGTTTATCCCTAGGTATTTTATTTTTCTTTTTGCTATATCAAATGGGATTTTTTCCTTGACTTCTGCTTCTGCTCTTTTGTTGTTGGTATACAAAAATGCCTTTGATTTCTGGATATTGACTTTGTATGCTGCTGTTTGGCCAAATTCATTTATTAGGTTGAGCAACTTTTTGGCCAAGTCTATAGGATTTTCTATGTACACTATCATGTCATCTGCAAACAATGATAGCTTTGTTTCCTCCTTTCCAATTTGGATGCCTTTTATTTCCTTTTCTTTTCTAATTGCTGTGGCTAAGACTTCCAATACTATATTGAATAGAAGTGGTGAAAGTGGACAACCTTGTCTTGTTCCTGATCTTAGTGGAAAAGATTTTAGTTTTTGCCCATTGAGTATGATGTTGGCTGTAGGTCTCTGATATATGGCCTTGATTATGTTGAGGAGCAATCCCTCTATTCCCACTTTACTGAATGTTTTTATCATAAAAGGGTGCTGTACCTTATCAAATGCATTTTCCACATCTATTGATATGATCATGTAATTTTTGTCTTTGCTTTTGTTTATGTGATGTATTACATTTACTGATTTGTGAATGTTGTACCAACCTTGCCTCCCTGGGATGAATCCCAGTTGATCATGGTGTATGATCTTTTTAATGTATTGTTGAATACTGTTTGCCAATATTTTGTTGAGAATTTTAGCATTTATGTTCATCAGCGATATGGGCCTGAAGTTTTCTTTCTTTGTTGTGTCTTTATCTGGTTTGGGGATTAGGATGATGTTGGCTTCGTAAAAATTGTTTGGGAGTTTTTCATCTGGTTGGATTTTTTGGAATAGTCTATGAATGATAAGGGTTAGCTCTTCCTTGAATGCTTTGTAAAATCCTTGAATGATAAGGGTTAGCTCTTCCTTGAATGCTGTGAAACCATCTGGTCCAGGGCTTTTTTGTGTTGGGAGTTTTTTGATTAGAGCTTCTATTTCATCTGCTGTTATTGGTCTGTTCAGGCTTTCTGCTTCTTCCTCGTTGAGTTTTGGGAGATTATATTTTTCTGGAAACTTGTCCATTTCACCTAGGTTTTCAAATTTCTTGGCATATAGTTCTTCATGGTAATTTGTCCCAATCCTTTGTATTTCTGTGGTGTCAGTTGTAATCTCTCCTCTTTCATTTCTGATTGTGTTTATTTGGGTCCTCTCTTTTTTTTCTTGATGAGCCTGCTTAAAGGCTTGTCAATTTTGTTTATGTTTTCAAAGAACCAGGTCTTGGATTCATTGATCCTTAGAATTGTGCTTTTAGTCTCTATGTCATTTAATTCTGCTCTGATCTTAGGTATTTCCTTTCTTCTACTTGCTCTAGGCTGTCTTTGTTGTTGTTCCTCAAGTTCTTGTAGGTGGAGGGTTAAGTTGTTTGTTTGAAATGTTTCTATCTTTTTTACGTAGGCCTGTATCACTATGAACTTCCCTGTGAGGACTGCCTTTGCTATGACCCATAAGTTTTGGGTTGTTGTGAGTTCATTATCATTTGTTTCCAGAAACATTTTCATTTCTTCCCTAATTTCATTCTTGACCTATTCATTGTTTAATAACATGCTATTCAATCTCCATGATTTTGAGTATTTTGGATTTTTGCCATCAGGGTTGGTTTCTTTTTTCAGTCCCTTGTGGTCAGAGAAAATGCTTGGTATGATTTCAATTTTCTTGAATTTGTTGAGGCTTGTTTTGTGTCCTATCATGTGGTCTATCTTTGAAAATATTCCATGTGCATTTGAAAAGAATGTGTATTTAGTTTCTTTGGGATGAAGGGCTCTATATATATCAGTTAATCCCATTTCATCCAGAATGTTGTTCAATGCCACAATATCTTTGTTGATTTTTTGTTTGGAAGATCTGTCCATTTTTGACAATGGGGTGTTAAAATCCCCTAGTATAATTGTATTGCTGTCAATATGTTTCTTGAAGTCCTCTAATATTTTTTTTTATGTATTTAGGTGCTCCTATGTTAGGTGCATATATATTTACAATGCTTGTGTCTTCTTGCTGGATTCTTCCCTTGAGTATTTTGAAGTGACCTTCTGGGTCTCTCTTTATGGCTTGTCTGTTGAAGTCTATTTTGTCTGATATGACTATTGCTACTCTGGCTTTTTTTCTGGCCATTTGCTTGGAAAATTTGTTTCTAGCCCTTCACTTTGAGTCGGTGTAGGTCTTTTGTCCTGAGGTGTGTCTCTTGTAGGCAGCATATGTGTGGGTCATGCTTTCTTATCTATTCAGCTTTTCTATGCCTTTGATTGGAGCATTTAATCTATTTACATTTAAGGTTATTATTGATAGGTACTGATTCATTGCCATTTTCGTACCTATGTTCCCCTC
>PVKU01017470.1:0-11417 GCA_004027475.1 Anoura caudifer
GAATTCTCTCCTTCATTTTAATCTTGGCTAATGTAATTATGATGTGCCTTGGTGTGTTCCTCCTTGGGTCCACCTTCTTTGGGACTCTCTGAGCTTCCTGGACTTCCTGGAAGTCTATTTCCTTTGCCAGATTGGGGAAGTTCTCCTTTATTATTTGTTCAAATAAGTTTTCCACTTGTTGCTCTTCTTCTTCCCCTTCCGGTACCCCTATAATTCGGATGTTGGGACATTTAAAGATGTCCTGGAGGTTCCTAAGCCTCTCCTCATTTTTTTGAATTTTTGTTTCTTCATTCTTTTCTGTTTGGTTGTTTCTTTCCTTCTTCTGGTCCACTCCATTGATTTGAGTCCCAGTTTTCCTCCCATCACTATTGGTTCCCTATGTGTTTTTCTTCATTTCACTTATTGTAGCCTCCATTTGTTCCTCTAATTTGCAACCAAAATCAACCAATTCTGTGAGCTTCCTAATCACCAGAGCTTTGAACTGTGCTTCTGATAGGCTGACTACCAGTGCTATGAGTTCTGCATCTGATAGGTTGACCACCTCCTGGTCGCTCAGATGAATTAGTTCCAGGGTCGTGCTCTGTTCTCCCTTTTGAGCCATCCTTGGTTTTTTTGTTTTGTTTTGTTTTGTTTTGTTTTGTTTTGTTTTGTTTTGTTTTTGTCTGGTCGCAGCTGTCAGATGGTGAGGAGCAGAGCCTTAGGCGTTCACCAGGGTGGGGCAGCCCAGTCCCTGGGTTGTGATGCTGGATGTGGGGGCCGGGTCTGAGAGGGAACAATGGTGCTTGCTCTACTCTCTGCCAAATTTCAGTCACTTCTGCCACTTCCCTCGAGCAAAACTGGACCCCTCTGGTGCTGATTCCTGGGTGGGTGGGCCTGTGCATGCTCCAGGACCATGTGGGTCTCCCCAAAGAACTCTCCTGTGAGGCTGGGACTCCCTTCAGGTACCTCAGCCCCTACAAGTATTTTCAATGGGTGCTTTTAGGCTTCACTTCCCAGCGCTGGGGCCCTGTGTGATGCAGTCTGTCTTGCTGCCCATTTTCGCCTGATTTATCTGTGTATGAATGTGTGTCCTCAGTCCGCTGCCTTGTGGGCCCCGCTTGGCCACCTGTGCACCTGGAGTGACTGTGCGCCCAGGACCACCACTGGCTTATCCTGCCATGATCCAACTCCACTGGCCACTGACTCCGCCCCTCTTACCAGTCTGGGTGAATTGTTGTTGTCGGACTCCCACACAATTCAATTTTCTCTCTGTCCTGGTTGGGTTTTCTTTTTTTTTGGTTCTATATTTTGTTGTCCTTAATCTTGATTGTGAGAGAAGGCACAGCGTGTCCAGCTACGCCTCCATCTTGGCTGGAAGTCCCTTGTTTAATCTCTTGCACTATTTATATTCACAAATTTTGTAACACCTCTTGAATATATCTATCACATCTGTAGGTCTTCATAGCCATTCTTAAAATAAAGGTAGACTGTTTATTTCATAATTCAGCCCATATTTCTTGAAGAGAGAAAATTACTCAGCCTCAATATATGTGCATTTCCATAGTTTAAATTTTGAAACCTAACTATGGTCAGATTATTCAGCATGTCCAATAATTCCTTTGGGAATTTTTCTTGGTTATATGAATATACTTCAGAAGTGAGTTATTCAAGGTAGCTTAGATTTGTGTGCTTATTTTGTTATAACTCTACAATATATTGGCCATAATTCTTTCAGGGGGACAGCCCCTGCTTGCCCTGCACAGCAGCAGTGCAGCTTTATCTTGGGGCCATCACCACTGTAATTTCCATTCCTTGGAGGTACAGCACGATAGGCCATTTTGAATCACATCAAGCTGAGACCAGAGCTGCAGTTTCTATATCTCCATGAAGAAAATGTGTTCCTCAGTTTTAAGCTGACTAAAATGAGCAAAGGGTGGGTCCTGCTTCAAGGATAGTAAATACATTCACAGCAATTTATAGATTAATTAAACCACAGGCTGGGAGGAAAACTGCCACAAATATGACAGGTTTATATCAGTATTATGAAAGGAGTAATATACTTCAATAAGAAAAACAATAAAACTCTAATAAATGAAATACAAAGTGCATAAAGAGGCAATCCTCAAAACAGTAAATAAATACAGCTAATAAAAAACTGCAGAAATGTTCAGTCCTACCAGTAGTCCAATAAATGGAAATTTTAAAAAGAAGATTTCATCCTTTAAATTAAAAAAATACAAAATTAAAATACCCAATGTTGCTGAAGTGGCAGTCTGCCACACTAATATAAGCTGCTAATCACATTTTAGTTGGCTCATCCCTTTAAAGAACATTTTGAAAATAAGCATTGAGAATGGTAAAACCATGCATAGTGCCCTGACCAGTGTGGCACAGGTGGGTGGGTGTTGTCCTGCAGAGTAAAAGGTTACTCGTTTGATCCCTGGTCAGGCACATACCTGGGTTGTGGGTTTGGTCCCCATTTGGGGTGCATATAACAGGCAACCAATCGATGTTTTTCTCCCTCTGTTTCTCCTTCCCCTTCCCTCTCTCTAAAAATAAATAAATAAAATCTTTTTAAAAATGTATACTTTTGATTCAATAGTTTTGAAGAAAGTAATAATCTAAAATGAAAAAAATCCCTTGTACAAAAAGATACTCATTTTGAAATTATTTACATTAGCAAAAATTTTAAACATAACTTAGAAAATTTAAATTTAAATTTGACAGTAATCAAAATTAGAAAAATCTGCCCTGGCCAGTGTGTCTCAGTTGGTTGAAGCATTGTCCCATACACAGAGGGGCTATGTTGTTCATTCCCTGGTTCTGGAACATGCACGAGGCAGCTGATCAATGTTTCTCACATCTCTGTTTCTCTCTCTCTTTCTCTCTCTTGCACTCTCTCTCTCTCCCCCCTTTTCTGTCTCTCTAAATCAATAAACATATGAAAAATAGGAAATCATTAAATAAATGGCATATTATATAACCATAAGTTAATGCAACCATAAATATCTATTCATCCCTAAAAACTGCCTAGATTGCTAGTATGACACTTTGAGCTGTGTGAAATATTCCCTCTCTACCTCAACTACGTTAAAATCTAATTTAAATTTTTTTTAAAGATTTTATTTATTTATTTTTAGACAGAGGCAAAGGGAGGGAGAAAGAGAGGGAAAGAAACATCAATGTGTGGTTGCCTCTTGTGCACCCCCTACTGGGGTACCTAGCCCACAACCCAGGCATGTGCCCAGACTGGGAATCAAACAGGCAACCCTTTGGTTCACAGGCCAGCATTCAATCCACTGAGCCACACCAGCCAGGGCAAAATTTTTTAATCTATAAATAATCTTAATATTTTTTAAAGCCTCAATGCACAATTTAAGCAGTAGACTAAAAATACAGCAGTCTCCCCACTTATCCTGTTTCACTTTCCATGGTTTGGTACCTGTGACCAACCATGGTCCAAAATATTACATGGAAATTTCACAAATAAACAATTCATAATTTTAAACTTGTGCACCATTCTGAATAATGGGATGAAATGTTGCACTGTCCTGCCCAGGACATGAATCACCCTTTTGTCCAGCATCTCCATGCTGTGCACACTGCCCACAGTTGTCACTTAGCAGCCATCTTGGTTTTCAGATCAACTGTTACAGTATTACAGTGGTTGTGTTCTGGTAATCCTTATTTTACTTAATAATGGCCCCAAAGCACAAGAGTAGTGATGCCAAAGAGGAGCCATGAAATGCTTAAGTGAAAAAGTGAAAGTTATCAACTTAATAAGAAAGAAAATCATTCGCTGAGGTTCCTAAGATCTACTATAAAAACAAATCTTCTATCCAGGAAATTGTGAAGAAGGAAAAAGAAATTTGTGCTAGTTTTGCTCTTGTGCTTCAAACTGCAAAGGTTACAGCCACAGTGCATGATAAGTGCTTAGTTAAGATGGAGAAAGCATTAAATTTGTGCATAGAAGATGTGAACAGGAAATGTGTTTCCACTGATGGCACTGCATTGCGCTAGAAAGCAGTGAGCCTACACAAAGACTTAAGCAAAGGATCCCCTTAAACAATCGACACCAAGCCATTTACTGTACATTAAGAAGTGGTTACAGATTCAGGAAGATATAAGAACGATATAAAAATATAAAAATGAAATTTTATATTTTCATATAAAATATGATAGATATAAAAATTATTGGAGAAGCTGTGTCTGCTATTGAAGAAGCTGCTTCTACACTTCTGGCAGAGTTGAAGAAGTTGATTAAGGAGAAAGATACTATCCAAAGTAAGTCTTCAATTGTGGTGAAACTGGGCTCTTCTTGAAGATGCCCAATAGAATGTATACTCATAAAGTGCAAAGGAGTCAGCAGGGCATAAAAGATGGAAGAACAGATTAACTCTGGTACCATGTGGCAATGCTACAGGGCATATGATAAAGCCAAGGTAGTATACAGAGTGAAAAGCCCACATGCTCTCAAAAATAAAAACAAAAATTATCTGCCTATGTTCCTGCAACATAATCAGAAAGTATGGGTGATGGCCATCAAGCTTGTGGAATGGTTCAACCAATGCATCACAAGAATAAGAAGAGTGAGTACAGTACAATAAAATATTTCGAGAGACACCACATTCCCATAATTTTCATCATAGTATATTGCTTTAATTATTTTATTTTATTACTATTGTTAAATCTCTTACTGTGCCTAATTTATAGATTAAAACTTATTATAGGTGTGCATGTATGGAAAAAAACATAGTATATGTAGGGTTCCCTACAATCCACGATTTCAAGCATCCACTGGGAATCTGGGAACATATGCCCTGCAGATAAGGGGGTACTACTGTACAGCCAAAAAAGAAGTATTGAATTGGGAGACAGATCTAGAAAACCCACTGAGTGAGACAAAAAGATAGAAAGTATAAAAGAGATATTAAGAGACATGTGGGATAGAAAGATCAGATCCAACACATATGCAATTGAAGTTTCAGGAATAAAAATAGAGAGAATGGGAAGATGCAATAATTAAATAAAAAATGGTTTAGATTTTCAATTTGTAAAGATACATGAGGTCTCAAGTTAAAGGGGCACACTAAGTCCTGAAGAAAGTAAAAGTAATACACATCTAACCATAGTAAAGCTGAGGATTTCAAAATCACAGAGAAAAATACTAAAAGCTACCAGAGAGAAAAGTTATATTACCTGTAAAAGAACAAAAATGGGTTCAGACAACTCACCTCTGAAGTATATCCACACAATAAAGAAAAAAATCCCTAAGGTATTAGTGAAAGTATTGAAGCCCTCTACCAGTAGTTGGGTTTACCAACATTACTTGTTACTTTTATTTATATCAAGTATTTTTTTTCTCTATTTTATACCTTGATGTATTACTGAAGTATTTCAGCGTTTACATAATTTTCTAATTGATTCTCTTGTGTTTTCCATTTATATAATTAAATCACCTAGAAATAAAAATACTTTTTACCAATGTTTATTCATTTGGTTTCTTGATTTTGTCTAATTATGTAGACCAGAACTTCTGGAACAATGTTGAATAGGCCTGTCTTGCTCATCACTTTACAAACCACTTTCAGAATACAATCTTAAATTAACATAAGGTCATTTGAGGGTAGAAATAGATTCTTCTTTAACATGATAAAACATATCTACTGATTCCTGTTTTATTTATAGGATATTTGTAAAGTATGGCTCTGGCTGGTGTGGCTAAGTGGATTGAGTGCCAGCCATGGAACCAAAAGGTCACTGGTTCGATCCCCAGTCAGGGCACATGCCTGGGTTGTGGGCCAAGTCCCCAGTTAGGAGCATGTGAAAGGCAGCTGATCGATGTACCTCTCCATCTCTCATACACTAATGTTACTCTTCCTTTCTTTCTCCCTCCCATCCCCTCTCTCTACAAGTATAAATAAAATCTTTTTAAAAAAGAATGGATGTTGAATATTATTAAATACATTCTCAGCATCTATGAAGATGATCATATAATTTTTCCACTTTGATTTGTTAACATGGTAAATTACATTCATAGTTTATTCTGATGTTGAATTATTCCTGCACTTCTAGATAAAATGCCTCTTGGTCATGCTTTATTATCCTTTTAATGTGTTGCAGAATTTTTGTTTGTTGATGTTTTATTTAGATTTATTACATGGATATTCCTGAGAAAAGTTGATCTGTCTTTTTCTTTATTTTTCCTGTCATATTTGGGTTCTGGTATCAATGTTTTCTCATTTTATGAAAAGGATTTGGAAGCTTTAGTTCTTTTCCTGTGTTCTATAACAATTTAGACAGCATTAGACCTGTCTTTTAGGAGCTAAATAAAATTCTCCTATGAAAACATCTGGACCTGATGGTATTTTAGGGATTACATTGTGACACATTCCACATTTCTTCTCTGGTAATTCCTGTTTGTATTTTTAAATCTCTTCTGAGATCAATTTTGGTAATTTAATCTTTCCTATGGCACTAATTTAAAATACCTTTATATATCATATATATTACATGTGTGTATACACAATCTCAAATTTACAGAAAAACATAAACTACAAAAATGGTTTTTACTCCCAAACTTTTTGAGCGACTTGTTGACCATCATCTCAAACATTAGTATCATTTTCCTACAAACAAGGACAATCTCCTTTCTAACCAAAATACAAGTATCAAATTCAGGAAACTAACATTGGTATATTACCACCATCTAGTCATCAAACCTCATTTAGGTTTCACCAGTTGTACCAATAATGTCTTTTCAGGCAAAAAGATCTGGTTCAGAATCATGTGTTTCATTTAGTTATCACATCCCTTTAATCTCATTAAGGAGATTCATCCTTTCAGTGACTTTCATGATCTTCATACTTTAAAACATTATAGACCAGTTATTTTGTTGAATGCCCCACAATTTAAGTTTGTCTAAAATTTCCTCAAGTTTAGATGCAGATTAAGTGTTTCTGGCAGGAATATCAGAGAAGTGCTGGAAAAATTTTTTACTTCTGTGGTTAAATTTATCACTCTCTTTTTTATTGTCTTTGGATTTTGAACCATAATTACAAAGCCTTCCCCACACTAATTACATAAATAATCACTCATATTTTCATTGGTATTTTATTAGAATATTATCCTCAGATCTTGGATGAATATGAAGTTTATTTTTGTGTGTATTGTGAGATCTAATTTTACCTTTTACCAAATGGTTACCCAAGTCCATCTTTAACTCAGTGATTCGAGATGCCACTGTATCATATACTGAATTTCTGTATGAGGTTGGATCTCTGTCAGGGCTTTCTATTCTGTTCAATTTTATAATAGCCT
This sequence comes from Anoura caudifer, assembly GCA_004027475.1. Taxonomy (NCBI): domain Eukaryota; kingdom Metazoa; phylum Chordata; class Mammalia; order Chiroptera; family Phyllostomidae; genus Anoura; species Anoura caudifer. Next base: position 7,300 of record PVKU01017470.1, read on the forward strand.
GTCTCTACATTCATGTATCACTACCACACTGCTTCAATTATAGGGACTTCGTTGTTTTGGTGCTTTTTCCACACACTTCTTGCATGTTCTTTTTTCCTTGCAAACTTTAAGAGCAACCTTCCTAACCCCATATTAAAGCTTGTTTGGGTTTTTGTTAGGGTGGAATTGTATTGATAATTTCACTTGAAGAAAATGTCATGAGTTTTCCTCTTCAAAAATAGAGAACTTTGCATTTGTTCAACTCTGCTCTTTCAGGAGTGTTTTAAGGTTTTCGACATTTCTTGACTTTATTCTTGACTTTGAAACTAGACAAATTTGCTTTACTTCTACAGTTCCCTCTCTTTTTTCTTCTACATAAGTTATATACTCCTTAAGTCATCTCTCTACATACACATCCATTTACCTATTCTTTCAAATAAGTTGAGGCCCCAGCATGTGCTCAGCAGGGCCACCATCTCTGATCTATGTTGGCGATGCTCTTCCTGTCTCTAGGGTATATCATGCTCACTATGGTCCATGGCCCTATGCAAAGGCCTTGTCAGGAAGCCCACAGAACTATCCTATTAGGCATACAGAGAGGATAGAGTAAGGTCTACAGAGTGTGACTTGTTGGTAGAATTGCATGTGGCAATATCTAATAAACATTAGTCACTTTGTTCTTCAAGTAGTTATTACCTTGTAGTACACTTGTTTGATTATATGTCCATCTTCATTCATCTGAATCTTTTTTGAGGGAAATGACTTATTTATGAATTAACAGTGTTCAGCACATGATGCTAGATGCTCAATAAATGTTTATTAAATGACTGACTGAATGAGTGAATTGTGTCCATCACAAGCAGACTCTACTCTGTATAAGACATAGGTGTTGCCTCTTTCATAGTTTTATTTTCTATCCCATGCAATTACAAACTTGAGAATCTCTTCCTGTGTAAAAAGAGATATGGTATTTTAGACTACTATATTACAAGATGTGATTAAAATGATATTTCTCCCAAAAGTAGTTCCTAGAGGGTGGCTACTCTTCCACAAATTGTTAGATCCTTCCAGTGCCTCCCTGTAATAGATAGTTCAAGATATCAAAGCAATTAGATTCCTTACAAGCACTCTGCATGTTTTCAGACCTCATAGTTTGTAGATTTGTTCCCACTATGAAAACTCCTGAAGCTAAGTAAGAATGATTTCTAAGTATTAAAAATGAAGAATATTAGAAACAAAGTAACTTTTAGCTGAAATCCACTGAACACAACCACATTCTCTCACTATAGTTTTTACTCCCTCTAAAACCTTAAATTGAACTCACAGTGAGTTTTTAAACATTCTGAGGAATACAGTACTTTGTGATATTTTCCTAGTTTACTTCTCCAGGCAAAAGTTGTTCAATTTCATTCTAAAAGTCTTTCAATTTGGTAAACCTCTTCACAAATACTAAAAAGAAATGTTTGATACTCTTTACAAGCATGTAGCACTTTTCTTTCAAGAATCCTCAAGCAGTAATTAAACAAAGTAACATTCTTAAATAAGATTATGAGAGGAGATAAATGTTCCTGTTAAATCTCTCCTCCTTGGTGAAAGTGAGACAGCAGAAGGTGAAGAAAAGAAGTCAAAGATGAAGGAAAGAACCACAGAATGATCTGATCAAATCTAAATCTCTCAAAAAAGTGCTATCAACCTTTCAGAATCAATATCCTAATGGTCATTCATCTTCTGATGGGCTTAGGTTTGTAGCAGGTGGGAATGGGAAATGAAGGAGAAAGAACTGTGTGATGACTAAGGCCAGCTCATCTGGGTGAGGCTAGGCAGGTGGTAGACCTTCATCTTCTCCAATTTGCTGGGGAAAGCCATTGCTTCTCATGAAACACAAAGAAGGGATGTTACCACAGTAACTCTTGAGACAGGAAGGAGGGGACAGCATTCCACTCCGTGTTATGAGAAAATGTTCTTGAAATGGCATGCTACTGGTGACTAGAGCCACATTGAAAGCAATTAAGAAGTGGCTCTTGTGTCACTATTAGCCATGAAAATATATATTCTTGTTTCTTGTCCTACATCAAAAAGGGTTTTTAGTTTTGCTTTGGTGGCTGGTGCTCAATCCACTGAGCCATACAAGCCAGGATAAAAAGAGTTTTTAAATAAATGTGATGTGACAGAGTTTGTAGGGATGAACCTTCACTCTTTTTTCACAATGCTACAAAATAATAAAATACCTAGGAATAAACCTAACTAAGAAGGTAAAAGACCTGTACTCATAAGACACTGAAAAAGAAATTGAAGAAGATACAAATAAGTGTAAGCACATACCATGTTCATGAATAGGAAGAATTAACATCATTAAAATGTCCATACTACGCAAAACAATCTATAGGTTCAGCACAATTCCTATCAAGATCCCAATGACATACTTCACAGAACTAGAACAAATATTTCAAAAATGTATATGGAACCACAAAAGGCCATGCATAGCTATAGTAATCCTGAGAAAGAAGAACAAAGTTGGAGGGATCACGCTACCTAGTATCAAACTATACTACAAGGCTATAGTGATCAAAACAGCCTGGTACTAACATAAAAACAGACACAAAGATAAATGGAACAGGATAGAGAACTCAGAAATAAATCCAGAAATTAATTATAAATAAACACTGAAATAAACACAGAAATTAATTATAGTCAATTAATACTTGGCAGAGAAAGCAAGCACACACAATGGGCTAAAGATAGTTTATTCAATAAATAGTGTTGGGAAAATTGGACAGATACTTGCAGAAAAATGAAAGTAGACCACTTTCTTACACCACACAAAAGAATAAATTTAAAATGGACCCAAGACTTAAATGTTAGATCTGAAACCATAAAAGTCCTAGAAGAAAACATAGGCAGTAAAATCTTGGACATTGCATGTAGAAATTTTTTATCAGATATAGCTCCTCAGGCAAGGGAAACAAAAGAAAAATAAACAAATGGAATTATATCAAACTAAAGAGTTTTTCACAGCATAGGACATCATTAACAAAACAAAAAAAGACAACCCATAGATTGCGAGAACATCCTCTCCAATACATCTTCTAAGGGTTTGATATCCAAAATTTATAAACTACTTAAAAAACTCAACACCAAAAAAAAAAAGCCAACATAATTTAAAAATAGGCAAAGGACCTAAATAGACACTTCTCCAAAGGGGACATACAGATGGCCAATAGACATATGAAAAGATACTCAATGTCACTAATCATCAAAGAAATGTAAATAAAAACTACAATGAGATACCATCTCACACCTCTCAGAATGGCCATCATCAACAAATCAAAAAACAACAGGGTTTCCATCCAAGATGGAGGTATAGGTAGAAACTCTCTGCTTCCTCCCACAACCAAAATGAGGATAACAACCAATCTAAAAATCAATAATCAAACAGAAGTGCCAGAATATCAATCTGCATGGAACTCCGACAACCACGGAATTAAAGAAATAGTCAACCAGACCCCTCCCTCACAGACAGTGCCACAGCAAAGCAAGGAGGGGTGCCCTGCCCTGGTGAATACCTAAGGCCCTGCCCCCTTACAATTTAACAAGTGCACCGAGACAAAGAAATATGGCCCGAATGAAAAAGCAGAGCAAAATTCCAGGAAGAGAGCTAAGTGATAAGGAGATAGCCAACCTATATGATGGAGAGTTCAAAGTCCTGGTCATCAAAATACTCACAGAATTGACTGAGCTTGGTTGAGAAATGAAAGAACAAGTGAAGGATACTCAAAGTGAAATAAAGCAAACTTTTCAGGGAACCAACATTGACAGGAAGAAAACCAAGACTCAAAGCAATGATTTGGAATGAAAGGAAGAAATAAACATCCAACTAGAACAGAATGAAGAAACAAGAATTCAAAAAAATGAAGATAGCCTTAGGAACCTCTGAGACAACTTCAAATGTTCCAATATCTGAATTATAGGGGTGCCAGAAGGAGAAGAATAAGAGCAAGAAATTGAAAACTTACTTGAACAAATAATGAAGGAAAACTTCCCCAATCTTGTGAAGGAAAGAGACTTCCAGGAAGTCCAGGATGCCCAGAGAATCCCAGAGAAGTTGGACCCAAATAGGAACACACCAAGGCACATCATCA
>PVKU01017471.1:0-11407 GCA_004027475.1 Anoura caudifer
ACTTCCAGGAAGTCCAGGAAGCTCAGAGAGTCCCAAAGAAGTTGGACCCAAGGAGGAACACACCAAGGCACATCATAATTACATTAGCCAAGATGAAAATGAAGAAGAGAATTCTAGAAGCAGCAAGGGATAAGGGGACAGTCACCTACAAAGGAGTTCCCATCAGACTGTCAGCTGATTTCTCAAAAGAGACCTTGCAAGCAACAAGGAGCTGGAAAGAAGTATTCCAAGTCATGAAAGTCAAGGACCTACATCCAAGATTGCTCTATCCAGCAAAGCTTTCATTTAGAATGGAAGGGAAGATAAAGTGCTTCCCAGATAAGGTCAAGTTAAAGGAGTTCATCATCACCAAGCCCTTATTATATGAAATGTTAAAGGGACTTATCTAACAAAAAGAAGATAAAAAATATGACAGTAGAAAGACAGCAAACTCACAGATATTAACAACCACACCTAAAACAAACAAACAAAAAAAGCACACTAAGCAAAGGACTAGAACCAGGAGCAGAAACACAGAAATGGAGATCACATGGAGGGTTAGCAACAGGGGAGTTGGAGGAGGAGAGGGGGGAAAAGGTACAGAGAATAAGTAGCATAGACGGTGGGTAGAAAATAGACAGGGAGAGGGCAATAATAGTGTGGGAAATGTAGAAGCTAAAGAACTTATGACACATGGACATGAACTAAAGGGTGGAAATGGGACATCTGTAATAGCATAATCAATAAAATAAAATTAAAATTAAAATGCAAAAAAAATAATAGGGTTAGGGGAAGGTCAACCTTCTTTCTAATACACATTGGAAGCTCAACCATTTTTGGGCTGGTGACCCCTCTTTTGACTCATTGCAGCCCTGTTAAAAGAAGGGCAGAGGAAGCTTGTGAGTTGGAAAATTTTCACTCTGTAGCATTTTGAGCATATTTAGAAATAACTATAAGTGAAATAACATTTGTCCCAAAAGTCTTAATGTGTCAAAGTCCCAAGCAAGTTTTCCAAATCAAAATAGACACCCTGGCCTGCATTGTGAGTCCAGTTTCAGCCTAAGGCTGCATTGCTTTCGAATTCTGGTGATATCAAAAGCAACCTGAATGAATTTTTGGATTAATGACTTGAGTACCAAGAATCTAGAAGCTGTGCTCACAAGGATAAGAAAATATAGGGTCTGATTAACTGTTGCTTATAATAGTTCTCAGAAATTTGAGTATCAAGTGTTTCTTCACAGTATCACTAAATGTCGAGGTCAAAGCAGAGGAAACAGAGGTCTAGGCATCATAGGAAGAGTCAGGACTAGCATCCAGATCTCATGGCTCTCAGTCACTAGTCCTCAATTAAAACATGATTCCATTGCTCAGTCTACACTTTATATTATCTGTAACAATGTTTTTTGTTTTGTTTATGTAGTTCTTTTTATCCAGGATGGATGTTTAAAAATAGATTTCCACTGCCGACTCCAAAGCTTTGAAATCAAAGTCATGAGACAGTGATTTGGGAATGCTAAGTGTTCTGGAAGTATTCAAGTAATTAGTTATGCTGAAAATGCCTTATGACTAAAAATCTATGCAGTGAGTCCTGATGTACTTTGGGACATGAAGTCTGTGCCCTCACTGTCCTGCAAAGCCTCTGCGGCAACCTGGGCTTCTTTACTCTCCAGCATTGCACTGGGCATCCTGGCTGCCCTTCCTCTAAGTATTGCTGGAGCAGGAGCAACCAGACAGTTAATGACATAAGTCATGTTTCTTGATTAGAAAGACTAATGGGTGAAGTTGGGGACCTAGTTTCTTTTTCTTTCCTTTCCTTTCCTTTTCTTTCTTTCCATGTACCTGTCCAACTTTCCCAGCACCATCTATTGAAGACACTATCTTCACTTCATCATATGCCCTTGTCTCCTTTGTCAACTATTGACCATAAAGGTGTGGATTGATTTCTGCATTCCCTGTTCTCTTCCATTGACCTGTATGCCTATTCTTGCACCAGTACCAGGTTGTTTTGATTACAGTGGTCTTGCAGTATAGTTTGACATCTGGTATTGTGACCCCTCCAACTTTGTTCTTCTTTCTCTAGATTACTGGGTCTTTTGGGTATCATATAAATGTTTGGAATATTTGTTCTAGATCTGTAAAATATGCCATTGGTATTTTATTAGGAGTTGCATTGAATCTATAGATTGCTTTGGGTACAACAGGGTGATGATGGTCAGAGGGAGTGGGGTGCAGGGACTGTGTGGAGGCAGGCAAGGGGAGGGGGAAATGGGGGAATCTGTAACAGTGTCAACACTAAAAATAAAGAAAAAAGATTTAAAAAAAGACTAATGGGTGAAGCATGTTATATATACCCTTGACAAAGTAAATTCATTTTTCTACCCTTCAACATCTAAACTCCAACAAACTCCACCTGGGTTATACCAATTCAGATAGCTCAATACAAGGAAAAATGAAACCATGTACATACTACAGATGTATACATGCCTGCAAAAAAATCACACTGCCTAAAAGCTGCAAGCTTTGTGGCATTAAATGTATTTTAGCACTGGCTGGTTAGGTGAGGAAAAGGATACTGAAAGTTTTGGCTAAAATAGTTTGTGTGTCTGTGTATTTATTTTATTTTTAGAGAGGAAGAGGAAGAGAAACATTGATTCATTTTTCTGCTTATTTATATATTCATTGTTGATTCTTGTATGTGACCTGACCAGAGATCAAACCCACAACCTTGGTGTAGCAGCACAATGCTCTAACCAACTGAACTACCCAGCCAGGGCTGTGTATTTATTTTTTAAAAATACCAAAATGGATTAAAGGTCTAAAAATTGGAATTTCTAACATTCTCTTATTATTCATAATTTCATGTCATAAAAAATCCCTGGATTTAAATTGTTGAAAAGTAGGTACTATTATCATTACTCTAAGGCAGGGGTGTGAAACTCATTTTCACTGGGCCCACGAGGTTGCCTTCAAAGGGCCGAATGCAATTTTAGGACTGTATAAATGTAACTACTGCTTAATAGTTAAGCGAGAGCTTGGTGCTGCCACCAGGGAAAAACAAGGTGCTGGGCCAGATGGAGGACTGGGTTTGGCCCATGGGCCTTGTGTTTGCCACCTGTGCTCTAAGCAATCACCAAATGCAGTCAGTGTCTTAATCTCCAATTACATTTTCTTGATCTTTCAAGCTATGATAACAAGGCAAATGCTGGCCCTGGCATCTAGGATATAGTATGTGAGTATGTTTTAAACTATTCAGATATCACTGCTCTCTCACAGTGAATAAAACTCTTTTTTTTCCAGGATTGTCAGTAACTTCCAGTGATGTAATCATACTCATCTGTTCTTCATAAGGCCAACGGTCTGATCACAAGTTGTGATAAGAACTAAAATGCCAGGATGGAGGGACAGCCACAGGTAGTATGGTGAGTAAAAAGTCCTTAATCTCATTTTTCATTTTCAATTTTACTTAGACACTCTCCATTCATATTAAAGTCACTCATTTGCTAAAACTATACAAGCTGGAAGTCATTTATAAAGTTCTTCTATAAAGTAGCTCATTCTTTGGGCAAGTAACTGTATTTGTTTTCCTGGGGGCAGATAGGCATAGGTTTCCAAACTGTGTCAAATTATTGCCCCTCCCCACACGACACTTTACCAGAGACTTCCCAGAGTTACTATGAACACAGTTCACTAAGCTAGATCAGAGAAAATTGCTTTTACCCCTTTCCCTCATCATGGGGTTTGGCTTAAATCGGAGAGTTCATGACAGAACTTACCACCCATCCATTTTGAGGTCCTCATAGACTAAGAATGTTTCAAGGGAAATGAGGAGTTACAGAAACAGCACATACATTCTGTAAGGCTGTGGCCTCAACATTAAATGGTCTTACATGCTCAAGAAAGGCAGGAGTGTGCAGCCATTGGAGACCTGGGAACACTGGGTAAGGCCTGAGCCCAGACCATAGAGGTCACTATTCTCCACCATTAGTGTGCATCACAAACACGCATGGAACTGGTTAAAAACAGAAATACCCAGACCTACTGAATCGAAATTCAAGATGTGTAGAATGCCAACTGGAGTAAATATGTAGGCATACTCATGTTCTCCTTTATCTAAAAAGCCCTTTTTCATTAAGAACCTCCTTACTTGGGTTACTTACTTCCTCAAAAGTGTACCAAGATTTCATTATAGAATTTAAAAAATCCATTCTTATGTGAAACCTGATGCTGTTTTGCCACAAGCCAGTGCTTTGCAGAGTTCCCAAACACTAAAAGCAAGACAGAACATAAGCCCCGTTAGAGTCATTTGTTCTGGAAAACACTGTCCTGTATCAAACACCCTTTTGTAAACAAGTTGGCCACAATGCTTTAGAGACCAGACGGGAGTTTTGTACAGTGAGTGACAGGGTTTTCCTTCCAGGGTTTCCATCTATTCAGACCACAAGGCAAATAAATGCTTTCTCAGAGAGCTATGCTTTCCCCAAAAGCTGGTTTATTATTGTTTATAGAGAGATAGCTTGAAGATTCTGTTTCAATGTCTACAACTGTCGCTTTGATATTCCAATAGCCAGTCCTTCAACTGTAGAATCATTTTCTCCTGGTCAGTATCAGGGATTTTAAAAACTGGAGAGAAACTAGCACATGCTTTTGTTCATTAGGACAGGAAAGACTGGGGTAGTCCTACATCTAACCACTCGGAACCTCAGCAGCCATACCGACTTGGGCCCTTGCCCGCCTGCACTTCGCTGGCCAGCTCTGTCTGTGGGTCCCACCTGGGCGAACCACCGGGCTAGAGCATCGTGCACCCTGCCCAGCTGTACAGCTCTATGACATGGGGCATGTTACTTACCCTCTCCAAGCCTGTTTCCTCACCTGCAAAGTGAGGTTGATAACATTTATTGGGTTGTTACACAAATTAGATTGTTGTAGATGTTACACATATGGTGATAGTGTGGTGCCTGGCACAAGGTGAGCACTCAGTAAGTGGCAGGGATGCTTTTGATGACTACCCTGCATCCATGTGAGTCAGTATCTAACTGCTCAAAGCCCATGAAGGTGCTGGTAGTCACAGTGTTGCCACAGCCCGTGGTCCTCTCTTCTGGACTTTTTTTTCCCCCACATTACATAAATCAGCCGGTTTATTATTTTATACTAAGGTGTGTAACTTTTTACTGTGGACACTGAAATACCTATGTCAGCATGAAGTTTATTTTCTTTCTAAAGGCAGTTACACAGAAAAACAGGGTATTATCAGGTTACTGGGCAAATATGGAACCCAAAGGGAGGCTAATTTTAAGGCCCACACCTCACCTGGGAAGCTTCGCACACCTTCCCACCACAGGGACAGCCTAGGCCCCAGTGTTCTTTGACTCTTATGCCCCTATGTTGCTCTGGGCGAGTAGTGCCACCTGGGCTTGCTCTTACTAATGTAGCCTCACTTGTTCACTTCGAGGGAATGAATGAATATGCTTACCCTTGTGTCTCTTTCCAGAAAGTTTACAACATGCAGCTCTGAATTTGGGACAGTAATTTAAGGAAACAGGTGGCATAATTAATTGCTAACTAAAGGTATGTCTTTCTCAAAAAAAAATGGTAACAGAGATTGCCCTGAGGACAACTGGGGAATTGGAGCCAGGGATGGGAGATTGACTTTTCAGTATATACCACTTTATCTTTTGAATTTTGAACATCAAAAGCATTTTTAGCATATTAGCTTTTGAAAAGTTGTAAGACATAATTTGTATTTTTAGAATTTATGCCTCAGCATAGAGAATATTGTAATAAGGACTTATCAGGGTGATTGCTCTGTAAGATATATAATGTCTAATCACTATGTTGTACACCTGAAGCTAGTATATTGTTTGTCAAAAAACTTTGACCTATAGGTAGGGAGTATGGGGGCTTATAATTCATGACCTTCAGTCATGACTTATATGCTGATCACTACTTCATTTACATGAGCATATTATAACCCAGTGAGTTTTGCTTAATCAACCCAATTGTCACAGGAACAAAGAGAGACACAAAAATGATATAACTAGGATAATTATACTAATATATCAATACAGAGTTTCAGTTGGGAATGACAGAACAGTTTTGGAGGTGAAGGGTGGTGATGGTCACACGATAATGTGAATGAACGTACTTAATGCCACTAACCCCTATTTGTAAATGGTTAAAATGAAACTATACCCATTAAGCAACTCCTTTTTTGTGGTACATTTCAGTTTTGCAAGGTGAGAAACTTTTGGAGATTTGCTTCATGATGTGAATGTACTTCATACTACTAAATTGTACATTTTAAACATTGGTAAAGATGGCGAATTTCATGTATTTTTTTACCACAATATTTTAACAAACCTTTTGAAAACAGTTATAATGGTAAATTTTATGCTATGGACATTTTACCACCACTTGGAAAAAGTTCTTTGTGATCTGTGGAGATGGAAATCAGATGAGTGGTTGTCTGGCCCTGTGACAGAGGGAGTGAGGGGCAGTGACTGCTGGTGGACATCAGGTTTCTTGGCGGGTGATGAAAATTTCTAAAACTGGACTGTGGTGACGGTTGAGCAACTCTGAATACGCTACTAAAATCATTGAATTATAAACTTTAAGTGGGAAAATTGTATCATATGTAATCTCTGGCTCAATAAAGGTTTGTAAACCAACCAACGAGTTTTGTCTTACCTGTGAGGGCTGGGGAGCTTGTGCAGTCTCCGCCATGCGCCCCCAGCTGGAAGGGTATGGAAGCATGGGAGGACAGAAAAGGAGGGGAATCTTCTGGGTTCAGGATTGTTCGGATTTTGACTGGTTTCTTCACAAGGTATCCAAAGGAATTCCTATTATAGATTTTGCACAGGGCTTTCTCTGTAACTCCTGTCTACTGCCCAGGGAAGGTAAAGGCCCGAATTAAAAGAACAGGGCAAATGCAGTGTGTGTAGGTGTGTGTCGTTCAAATAACCCACTCTGGCTCACCCTTCAATGCTGTTTTTCAAAGTTTTACCACAATAAAGAAAGATCTGGAAAAAACTCTGTACCCTCTTAAAAATTGACTGGCTTAGAAATAACAAAGGTTGCATTTTATTTGATCAAGTACAGCCTGGTATTACAAAGCATTTTCCATCCCTGATGGAGTTGTGTGTGTGTAAAGAGAACAGCTCTGGTAAAAAATCTTAAATTGCATTGTAAGTAAGTTATCATACAGTATCCCATGGCAAAATGAGGTTTTGAAGAACAGTGTTAAAAATACATCTGGAAATGTGACATGTATTATTATAAAATGCACTTATGAAGAAATGAATTTATATAGAAAAAAGCTACACATAAAGCATAAAGACTGAGCTATGCCAAGCTTATGCAGTTCAGAATCAGTCCTGTGTGTGGCCTTAGAAAAGAAGAGGCACATTTAAGTTTCTGAGAGTCTTGACCTACTGCCAGGAATTGATGCCAACTGGCAACAGCTCTGCTTGTCTCAGGTATGTCCCAGCTGCTTCACTGATTTTGATGCACTCCGGATAAACACTGTGTTGGTGTCACAGGTCCTCACTGTGTATCTGAAGGTGTCCTTTAGGTGCACAGGAAACATCAAGTACATGACAGAAGGGCATATGAAGAAAACTGAGAAGTGTGGTTACTGAGGCGGCATAGCCTCAGTTTCAGGCAAGCATAGTACTCAAACATGTTCAAATACAAAGAAGTTCATTCTCTTATTTTCCCATTTCAAATGATTTAGAATCATGAACTACCTAGTTAAATATAACAAGGTGATGTAATCCCATGATCCAGAATCAGTGATTTCTATATCCAAAAGTCCTGATTTTGAAAATTTTATGATTAAAAAACCCACAAAGGCTGTTCTGGATTCTGTTATACTAGACGTACGATATCTATGCAGCTTCCAACTTTCTGCTTGCTGTGTTCAGTGGGTTTGTAGGCAGCACCTATGGAGGCTCACTGGAGAGTTGTAAAATCATGCTATTTTGGTAGCAAGAGCTTTGGTGTCAGGGACAAACTGCATGAGCAAGAATTCAGTTCTGATGCCCCTTTGAGAGCTCAGCTGAAGCCCCAGGCCTCACAGCTGTCCCCACCTTCAGGAGCAGGGTCAGCGCTCACCATCTCTGGGTGGTAACCACTGCCAGTTGCCTGCACACCTTTCTCCCAGAACCCACGTTGTTCAATATAGATGGCCACACTTCAAAGATGCCTGAACCATCCCAGCTCCAGGGGTTGAATGTGCACTAGTTATCCAGTGCTTTGAGTTCCATTCTTGCCAGAGTGACTGGCTATGATGAAAAGCTAGCTAGTGAGACTCAGAGGGGATGTGCTAGGGAAGGTCCACTGAGCCAGTTGTCCTTCTTAAAATAGGACAAAAGGGCGAGATGCTGGCTGTCTCCTCTCTGGTGCCTGCAGCTATGATGACAATATTAGCAACAGGGGACCAGCCTAAGCAGGGAGTGGGATGGGAAGGCCCTGGTCATGATGCCATTAAGTCATTACATTAAGCAGCCTTAGGATTTCCTACCTCTGGACTTACGTGGTGAGGTAATAAAATGTTCTTATTTCTAAAGCACTAGGGAGTGCAGGGGACAAATGCTATTTCTGTCCCCAAGTGATCAGACACAATCCTCTTCCCTGAAATGCCCACCCATTCTATAGAGTGGAGTACACACACACATGCACACACTCTTTTACACTAAACGGACTGTAGTGTGAGCACGAACTTTACCCCCTGGACTCCCTGTCCGGTTGCCCTCTTCCCTAGAATGATCACATCAAGGTCCAGTTCAGACTCTGCCTCCTACAGGATCAGTTTCTTATGAAGTCCCTGCCTGCAGCTCTCTCCAATTCTAACACACAGCATCTACTGCCTCTGATCTGCCTCCATGCTGTCTGCTGATTCCTGAGTCTGCTCAGTGTCCACCACTGGGCACGCATTTGGTTTAGTGACTGACTGAACGGAAGACTGAGTGCAAAGCACCACATCCCTTCACCTGAAACTTGGGGTTTCCCTTTCCTCTTTTTGTTCTTGTCTTCTTTCCTCATCTTACTTCTCTGTAAAGACAAAAACTGAGATAAAAGAAATTCAGAGCTCAGATTGTAAAGGAAGAATAAGTATTTCTAAACAAAGCTCCAAGTGGTATGCTGTGTCTCTGGGAGTTACAAGTAAGTGACAGAATTATGAAATGGGGGAATAGCAGTTAGATGCTATATAAGTGACCTCCTGTCGCTGTACCTCCCATAGACATTGACCATTTCCACTACTGAAATTAGGGATAGGGTGGAGGCATCCTCAACAAATCATGAGTTATAGCAGAAAATACAGAGCTTCTGGTCAAGATGGAGGCATAGGCAGACACACTTTGCTTCCTTGCATAACCATAAGAAGGATTACAACTAACCTCAAAACAAAAATACCCAGAACTGCCAAAACATCGAACTGTAAAAATTTAAAGAAGATATATTCATCCCGACAGGTAGGAGGGGCAGAGATGGGGGGCTGGGTGGAAAGAATGTGGTGTGGCAGCAGGGAGGTGGTGGAACAGGCGGTCCATTTTAGGGATACCTGGGGTGCAAGCCATAGGCCAGCCTGTGAAGCCTAAGGTTCCAGTGCAGGAAAAATAAAGCCTCATAACTCCTGGCTGTAAAAACCAGTAGGGATTGGGGTGGCAGAGAAACTGCTGGTCTCTCAGGAGAGTCTGTTAAAGGGCTTGCGGTGTCCTGGAATGTTCGCAAACCCACCCACTCTGAGAATTACCACCAGGGCAACAGCTAGAAGAGCACCAGTTGTATAAGTGACTGAAAGTTGGGTGAGTGCCGAACAAGCCTCCAGCAGTCAGGCAACAGTATCACCCCCTTTCTGCCCCCTCACACACAAAGCCATAAAGTGGCGAAGTGGGCTGCCCTGCCCTGGTGATTACCTAAGGCTCTGCCCATAACATGTAACAGGTGCACCAAGTCTGGGAGTCAGAGCAGCTCCACCTAATACACAGAAACAAACACAGGGAGGCTGCCAGAATGAGGAGACAAAGAAATATGGCTCATATGAAAGAACAGAACAAAACCACAGTAAAAGAACTAAGTGAAACACAGATACCCAACCTGTCAAATGTGGAGTTTAAAACATTGGTTGCTTAGAGATCTCATTGAGTATGACAAAAACATAAGGGAAAAAACGAAGGCTGCACTACCTGAAAAAAGAAAACTCCGCAGGGAAACAGTGAAAAGAAGGAAACCTGGGTTCAAATCAAAGAATTGGAACATAAGAAAGAAATAAACATTCAACCAGAATGGAAAGAAACAAGAATTCAAAAAAATGAGGAAAGAATAAGAAGACTGTAAAATGTTTCCAAATGTGCCAACATATGAATCATAGGGATACCAGAAGGAGAAGAGGAAGACCAAGAAATTGAAACCTTATTTGAAAAAAATGATGAAAGAAGACATCCCGAATTTGGTGAAGGAAATAGACATACAAGTCCAGGAAGCACAGAGTCCCAAACAAGTTGGACCCAAAGAGGACCACACCAGGATACATCATAATTAAATTGCCAAAGGTTAAAGATAAAGAGGGAATCTTAAAAACATCAAGAGAAAAGCAGAGAGTAACCTACAAATGAGTTCCCATAAGACTGTCAGCTGAATTCTCTAAACTTTGCAGGCTAGAAGGGACTGGCAAAAGTATTCAAAGTGATGAAAAACAAGAACCTACAACCAAGATTACTTTATCCAGCAAAGCTATAATTTAGAATGGAAGGGAAAATAGAGTGCTTCCCAGACAAGGTAAAGCTAAAGGAGTTCATCCTCTCCACATCCTTATTATATGAAATGTTAAAGGGACTTATTAAGAAAGGGAGATCAAAATATAAGCATTAAAATGATAACAAACTCACAACTGTGAACAACTGAATCTAAAAAAGAAACTAAGCAAACAACCAGAATAGGAACAGAATCATAGAAATGGAGATCACATGGAGGATTATCAATGGGGAGGGGGGAGGGAGGAATAGGGGGGAAAAGGTACAGGGAATAAGTAGCATAATTGGCAGGTACAAAATAGATGGGGGAGGTTAAGAACAGTATAGTAAATGGAGAAGCCAAAGAACTTATATGTACTACCCATGGACACGAACTAAGGTGGGGAATGGTTGGAGGGAATGGGGGTACCAGACAGAAGAGGGCAAAGGAGGGAAAATTGGCACAACTGTAATAGCATCATCAACAAAATATACTTTTAAAAAAGAAAATACATCAGAGTGTAGCATAGGGTAGGCCTTCAACAAAAGTCTCATGAATGAAGGAGAGAAGACATAGCATCATATGGTTAGGGCTTTGGACTTACACCTTGTAGCTTTTTATTGTAAATATAGAATGATATGTAGATTCCAGTAATAAGGCTGCTGTTTCATTGTAATGAACTTCATCTAAATGTGTG
>PVKU01017472.1:0-11383 GCA_004027475.1 Anoura caudifer
ATAAGTTTTCCACTGGTTGCTCTTCTTCTTCCCCTTCTGGTACCCCTATAATTCGGATGTTGGGATGTTTAAAGATGTCCTGGAGGTTCCTAAGCCTCTCCTCATTTTTTTTGAATTCTTGTTTCTTCCTTGTTTTTTGTTTGGTTGTTTCTTTCTTCCTTCTGGTCCACTCCATTGATTTGAGTCCCAGTTTTCCTCCTATCTCTATTGGTTCCCCATGCATCTTTCTTCATTTCACTTATTGTAGCCTTCATTTCTTCATCTAATTTGTGAGCAAAATCAACCAATTCTGTAAGCATCCTGATTACCAGGGTTTTGAATTGTGCATCTGATAGGCTGGCAATCTCTTCATCGCTTAGATCAATTGGCTCTGGGGCTTTGATTTGTTCTCCGGTTTGAGCCATTTTCATTTCTGTGTTTTTTTTTTGTTGTTGTTGTTATTTTTTGTTTTGGTTTAGTCGGGGCTGTTAGGTAGTGAGGGGTGGAGCCTCAGGTGTTCCCCAGGGCGGGACAGCCCAGTCACTGGATAGTGACGCTGTATGTGGGGGTGGGGTCTGAGAGGAGACAATGGCGCTTGCCCTGCTCACTCTCAGATTCCAGTCCCTTTCACCGCTTCCCCTTTGCCTGGATTATCTGCGCGTGAATGTGGGACCACCCGGTCAGCCAGCTGCCTTGTGCGGCCTCACTGGGTCTGCACAGTTGCTGCCCCGCGCCCGGGGTCTGCTAGTCGCCACCTGTGCACCTGGGGGCTGCCAGCCGCTGCTGCCTGCGTGGCCGTCTGCACCTCCGCTTTTTCCTGCCGCGACTCCGCCCCTCTTACCCGTCTGGATGAATCGTTGTTGGACTTCCAAACAGTTTGATTTTCTGAGTTCTGGTTGCTTTCTTGTTTCTAAATCTTTGTTGTCCTTACTTTTGGTTGTGAGAAGAGGCACAGTGTGTCTGCCTACGCTTCCATCTTGGCTGGAAGTCGAATTATAATAATTTTTAAAGAAAGTCTAGATATGAGTCTCCTACCAGATATCTGATTTATAAATATTTTCTCCCAGTCCGTGGATTGTCTTTTCATTCTTTAAAAAACAGTAATTGCCAGTTTCATTCCTTTAGCTAAGAGATCCAGAGGTGATTTCAAGTTTACATTTAAATAATTATTTCATCAAGAATTTGGGTACCCCCGTTGCCTTTATAAGGTGGTTGAAAATGATTTGATTCCCTTACTTATTAAAAATATTTCAGTTCTGTCTGTGGGATGTGTTCATCAAAAAATACCTAGAAGCAAAAAGAAAACTCACTCCATACAGATAAAGCAGTTAAGTGTTGATGGGTGTGTGTACATGCGTGTCCACATGCACACACACATGCAACTGGGGATTTTTATCCTGCGTATGTGAGCTGATACCAAATGCACTGCTTTGTAACTTGTTAGGTTTTACTTTACAATATGGAATGAACATATTTTCATGTATATGTGTGAAATATCCCAATTGAAAAATAGACCTGGAGAAGGGGTCAAAATGCAAAATCCAGTGAGATGCTGGTAACAAGGAAACCATCTAAAACAAAATTCCACCAGATGATTAAAGTAAAATGAAGTTAAAATCTATGTCAGAAAAATGCTAACAGAAGCAAAGCAGGGGTCAGATTTTACTATCAGACCAGGCCCCCCCCCCCAAAACAAAACAAAACAAAACAAAACAAAAACCACAAGAATTTAAGGCCCAAAGCACACAGGATGAGAATGGATGGCCACGAGAATGCCTTTGCTTCCAATGCATGATCACAAACTCGTTTTTTACTCTTCTCATTTCTTCCCGAAGCCTTTCCACCTCATCCACTCCTCTTAGCATTTCTTCAGGATCCGAATACCTAATGGGACCAGCCTCTTTAAATTCCTAGACAGGTTGAGTTGGCCTGTTTCTAAGGTTTCCTTCTGCTTCCTGGCTTGTACCTTTTCAGAAGGTTGAGGATTTCCTTCTGCCTCCTGTGGTACATCTTCTGAAGGGTGATTTTCCTTGGCCTTTGGCTTGTTTTGTGGTTTTCCTTCATTTTCTTCATAAGACTTTTGTATATTGAGTATTTTTCTATTATTACCTTTTTAAATGAATTAATCCTGCAGTGATCCAAGGAATTTTTCTCCTTCCCTCACTCGATTTGTGTCATGCCCGAAATACCAAGATTCCTACAAGGATCGAGAACATTTTTCTCCTCCAGCAATAGAGGGCTCTCAGTTTCTTGATGGTATCCTTTGAAGCACAAAGTTTTCTAACTTTGATAGTCTAATTTATGTTTTTTCTTTGATTGCTTGTGTTTTTGGTGTTATATCTAAAATAATCATGCCCTGTGGTGTGGTGTGGCTCAGTGGACTGAGTGACCACGGCCTGTGAACCAAAGGGTCGCTGGTTCAATTCTCAGTTAGGGCACATGCCTCAGTTGCAGACCAGGTCCCCAGTGGGGGACGTATGAAAAGCAACCACACATTGATGTTTCTCTCCCTCTCTTCACCTCTCTCTAAAAATAAATAAGTGAAATCTAAAAATAAAAATAACAATTGGCTAATCCAAGGTCATGAAGATTTACACCAAAATTCTTTAAAAAAAAACACAAAACATTTTCTTTATTTTTAGAGAGAGGGGGAGGGAGAGAGAAACAGAGGGAGAAAAACATCATTGTGTAGTTGCTTCTTGCACGCCCCTAACTGAGGACCTTGCCCACAACCCAGCCATGTTCCCTGACCAGGAATCAAACCAGTGACCTTTTGGTTTGCAGGCCAATGCTCAATCTACTGAGCCACACCAGCCAGGCCTCTCCTTATATCTTTACACCAGTACCACATTGTCTTAATTACTGTAGCTTTGTAGTAAAATTTTGAAATAAGGAAGTGTGACTCCTTTTACTTTGCTCTTTTTTAAGATCGCTTTGGCTATTCTGGCTCCCTTACATTTCCATATGAATTTTAGGATCAGTTCATCAATTTCTGCGAAGAAGCCAGATAGGATTTTGAAAGGGATTTCGCTGAATGTACAGATTAATTAGAGGAGTATTGACATCTTAGTAATCTTCACTTTCTCAATCTATGAACAATCAATGTCTATTTTAAAAATTTCTTTCAACATTTTATAGATTTCAGAGTGTAAGTGCTGTACTTCTGTGTTAAAATTTTATAAAAAGTATTTTGTTCTTTTTAAAAAAAATTTAATTGTTCAAGTACAGTTTTCTGCCTTTTACCCCCATCCCAGCCCACCCCGCCAGCCCTCCCCACCTCCCTCCCGTTTCCACTCCCAAAAATATTTTGCTTTTACTCATGTTTTGTAAATGGAATTGTTTTCTTAATTTCATTTTTGGATTGCTCATTGCAAGTGTATAAAAATACAATAGATTTTTATTTATTAATTTTATATTTTTAACCTTGCCAGTTCACTTGTTAATTCTAATAGTTTTTAGTATATTCCTCAGGATTTTCTGTATACAAGATCCTGTCATTTGCAAATACAGATAGTCTTAGCTCTTTCTTTCTAGTTTGGATACTTTTTCTTTCTTTCTTTTTTTTTTTCTTTTTTCTTTTTTCTTTTTTTTTTTGCCTATTTGCACAGTTTAGAAACTCCAGTGCAGTGCTGAATAGAACGCTGAATGGCAAGAGTGGACATCTTTGTGTTGTTCCTGATCTTAGGGGGAAAGCATTTAGTCTTTCATCATTGAGTGTGATGTTTGCTGTTGGTTTTTTATTGATGCTCTTTATTATGTTGTGAAAGTTCCATTCTATTTCTGGTTATTGAGTATGTTAACTTAAAAATAAAAAAGCCTTTCAAAGTGAGAGGCAAACAGGCATTTATTTGAGATCAATTAGAACAGCTATTCAGGCCCTGGCTGGTGTGGCTCAGTGGGTTGAACGCCAGACTGCAAACCAAAGGGTCGCTGGTCGGATTCCCAGTCAGGGCATATTCCTGGGTTGTGGGCCAGGCCCCCAGTGGGGGGCACGTAAGAGAAAACCACACATTGATGTTTCTCTCTCTCTCTTTCTCTCTCCCACCCCTCTCTCTAAAAATAAAAATAAATAAAAAATCTTTAAAAAAAAAGAATGGCTATTTAGGAATCCTTAATTCAGGCAGAAGCCAAAATGGTGTTATGATTAAGAGACAAAGTATTTAGGAGAAAGGGAAGGGGAACAATGACATGAGTAGAAGGAAGGAATTTCTATTGTTACAGATAATATAACATAGTGATGTTAATTTAAAATAATGTTTTAAATTTTTGGTCCAGTAAGCATCAGTCCAGTAGTGATAGTAATTGTTTTCTTTACAGATAGTTTTTTGGGAAATGAGGCTGCTTATGTCCAATCTAAAGGTGATTTTACCCTGTTTTTTAATATTCCAAGCTTTGAGATATAAGACATACAAGACAGTTCCTCTAGCATGACAGCTTCAGCTTTATTTTATCCTCACCCGAGGATGATTTTTGATTACCTTTTTTTTTTTTTAGAGAGAGAAGTTGTGTGTGTGTGTGGAGAGAGAGAGAGAGAGAGAGAGAGAGAGAGAGAAACAACAATGTGAGAGAGAAACATCGATTAGTTACCTTCTCATACATGCCCTGACTGGGGACCAAAATTCACAGCCTGAGTATGTGCCTTGACCAGGAACTGAACCTGCAACCTTTTGGGCTATGGGACGCTACTCCAACAAACTGAGCCACAACAACCAGGGAGTCTTCAGCTTTATTTTAAAGTGGCTCTGTTTACATTATTGTTTGCAAGTGTTTTATTGGAAAGGTTGTTAGATTTTATTAAATGTTTTTTCTGTGTCTATTGAGATGATAATGTGTTTTCTTGTCATTTATTGTATTGATATGGTATATTACACAAATTGATGTTCTCCCAGATGCTACCCAACTGTGGACTGAACCCATAACCTACATATGTGTCCTGCTGGGAATCGAACCTGCAAACTTTTGGTATACATGACAATGCTCCAACCAACTGAGCCACCTGGCCAGTACACATGAATTGATTTTTTGAATGATAAACCAGCCTTGCATTCCTGGGATAAATTACACTTGTTCATGCTGTATAATTTTTTTTATATATTGTTGAATTCTGTTTGTTAGTGATTTGTTGAGGACTTTTGTTCTATATTCATAAAAGATACTGAATTGTAGGGTTTTTTTTTGTGACATCTTTGTCTGGTTTTGATATCAGGGTAATATTGGTAATATTGGCCTTACAGAATGAATTGGGAAAGCTGCATTTTTATTTCATTTCATTTTATTTATTTATTATTTAAAAAACATTTTGCCCAAGGACATTTTTTCATTGCTTTTAGAAAGAGAGGGAGAGAGGAAAAGTGAGAGAGAAGCATTGATTGGCTGCCTCCCATAAGCACCTGGACCAGGAGTGAACCCACAACCTAGGTATGTGCTCTGACTGGAAACAGAACCTGTAACCTTTTGGTTCTGGAATGATGATCTAACCAACTGAGCCACACTGGCCAGAGCAGAGCTGCATTTTTAGGTGTGACTTAGGAAGGTTTCATTGAACAAACACTTGAAGGAATCAAGCCATGTCGGTGTCTGGGGAAAGAGCATTCCAGATGGGGATGTATATCAAGTGCAAAGGTCCTAAGGCAGGAGGAGCGTGCTGTGAAGATGAGGTCATCGAGATGGAGAAAGGGAGAGGAGGTTGTATGGGGAAGAAGGAAGTGCGACTTAGATTTTCACTTCCAGCGCGATGAGGAGATGCTGGAGGGTTTGATGCACTTGCCTGTTGTGTGGAGGAGAGACCAGGGGGTGGCAAGTGTGGGAGGGGGAGACTGGGCAGGAGGCTGCTACAATAATCATGGCAAGACTGGCAAGGGGGAGGTGGTGGAGGTGGGGAAAAGTGGGGGGAGGCAGGACATGAGATTGGTCAATAGACTGCCTTTAGGGTGTAAAAGAGATGTCAGGGAGGACTCTGTGGTTAGGCCTGAGCACCTGGGAGGATGGGCTGCCATTGACTAAGGTAGAGAGACTGGAAGAAGTGGATTTGGGGGCTTTCTGGGGGACGGATCAATTAAATTTTTGGTATGTTAAATTTGAGATCCTGCTTAGACATCCAAGTGGAAGTGTCCGGTTGAACTTCCAGCTGGAGATGTTCATTTGGGAGTGCCAGTGTGTGAAGGGTAGGTTAAGCCATGAGGCTGTTTTCACTGACCCAGGGAGTAATGGTAAGTAGGGGACAGAAAAGAGAGGAGGACTGAGTCCTTCCCCCCCCCCACCCCCCGGCTCCAGCACTTAGAGTCTGAGATAAGGGGGATCCAGCTATAGGATGAAAAAGTAGCAGCTACTGCCTCAGGAGCAGCTGGGGAGTGTGCTGTGCTGGAATCTAAGAGAAGAAAGGAGTAATCAGTTGTCCCAAGTGTTGCTGATCAACCAGCAACAGGGCGTCAGGACAGGTTGTCTCAGCTTCAGATTGTTGACATTCGGGGCTGGACCTTTGTTGTGGGGGGTTGTCCTGTGTACTGTAGGATGTTGAGCAGCATCCCTGGCCTCTACTCACTAGAGGCCAGTAGCATTCCCAAATTGTGACAACTAAAAATGTCTTCAGATATTACAAAGCCTCTGGGAGGTTGGGGGTACATATCCCTCCAGGTGAGAACCCCAGAGTCAGATGGATTTAGGAACATGGAGGCCTATCTTAACCACTTGTTGGTGAGGCAGGGAAGCCTGCCTGAGTCTTAGTGGGTGGCAGAACACTTGCCACTGGAGAGTTGAGATCAACGGCAGTTTATTTGCCACATACACTCACAAGCCAGGAAGAAGGAGGATGCTGGCAAGTCATACAGGGTCACAGAAGGGTTGTACTTGGGACACAGTGAACCAGCAGGGGCTGTGGGGCACAGCAATGAGAGGGCAGGGTGTCCCCTGCTTCCTGCGGGGGGATGTGGTATGCTTGTGTGAATAATCCATGGATGGCGGGCAGCTGAAGCCCGCTGCTCAGAGGGACTGGCAGAGCTGAGCACTGCTGGATAAGGAGGGTTTGTGGGGGCAGGACTGGCACCACTACTGGGTTGATATGTGAACACTGGCTGTGGTTGCTTCCCTTCAGCTGCTCAGGATGTGGAGCTCAGTGGACCACTTCTTTCCTCTCCTCTCCCCTAAATGCTTCAATTGATTTCCTTTCCTAAATTGTGCAAGTATTTGTGGTCAGCTCAGCCTCCTTCCTGGGCCCTCCCAACTGCCTGTGGTTGCTGCTGGTATCGAGCTGCGTTTCAGAGGAGAGTCTGCCTCACAAACATGGCTAGTCCAATCCTTTTCCTCTCCCTGGGGACATGCACCATTTATTTTCATCTACACAACATGCACATACAGGTCCTACTTTAAAAGTGACTAAGAACACTGTCATTGGGCAATCACAGCAATATCATAATTGGGAGCTACAATTCACAGTCAGTCACAAAAATGCTCGCGTTTACCAGCCAAGTTTGCGGATAAGTGCCCAGGGTGCAGTGCTGGCTGAGCCATCTGTCCAGCAACTCCGTCACCTACTGGCTGACTCCGTGCCCTCTCTGTGATGATGCTCCCTAGCTTCCAGGGCTCAGACCCAAGAAAAATGGCAAAGCATACCTTTCTGGGATTCCCCAAGTTGCTCTTAGGACTGAAGGTGCTTCACTCTTTCTCCCCTAGAAGTTAACCTGTAGTAAAGCATGATTCAGTGGAGAGAAGACGTTTCACCCACTGCTTGTAGGTGCCGGCACTGAGAGGGGGTTCTGGGTACCGGGGTTTGTCCCTGTGGCTTTCATTCTAGGTCGAAGGTGGCTCATTCATTTGTGCCTTGGATGGGTAGGCAGAAAATCAATCATTTTGTTCTGCTGACAAACACTCTCTTGACAACTTGAATGCAGGAGGCCATTAAAATACCACTGACACAATTATTTACTTTGAAGATGTAGCTATTGATTGAACAGTTATACGAACGAAATGCAGGAAGATGAATGATAGCTGGAGGTAGACTGTTTTCTCCAGAGGTAGCCCCTTTGAAGTGTGGCAGCTTAGGTGGGGGGAGAGCTCAGTGTTTGTTTTTCCATGGAAAACTTTGCATTCTGAAATAACTGTAGACTTACAGAGAACTTGCAGAGAGAGTTTGGAGATAGGTCTCATGTAACATTTTACCCAGCTTTTTCCTCCTAGTGGCCTCAGTGCAATGGCCAAAACCAAACAAATCATCACTGGCACCATACTAATAACTAACTGCAGACTTTGTTTGGATGTCATTAGCCCTTCCTCTAATGTCTTTTTCCTGTCCTAGGACCCCATGCTCCATTTAGTTATCATGTCTCCTTAGTCTCCAGTCTGTGACAGTTTTCAGTTTCTCCTTTTCCTTTATGACCTTGAACCTTCCGAAGAACAGTGTGTTTATGGGTTTTGTAGAATATTCCTCAAATTGCATTTGTCTGATGCATTCTTTGTAAAAATTATATTTATTGGAGTAACTGACATTGATTAACAACAGTATGTAGATTTCAGGCGCACAACTTCGTGACTACATTGAGGTTATAGGTTTCGGGGCAGAATCCCACAGAGGTGAGGTATCCTTCAGTACCTCACATCACTGGTGCATGCTGTGGATATGTCTCGTTCCTGGACATGTTAATTTTTATCACCTGATTAAGGTGGTGTCTGGTACCTAAAGTTACTTATTTTCCCTTTTTTTATTGTCATTCTTTTTTGTTTGTTGGTATAACAGCTTTATTAGTTCAAATCAAGACAACTCATGTTCTAGCCTACCATGACGATGCAACATTTAGCTCTTCTTTGTAGCTGGAATTCAGAAATTTGTTTCATCCCATTCCGATGATTCCTGAGATGACATCATGGACTTCAATCCCTCCTGGGTGGGCACATGCTCTGTTCAGCACTGGCTATCAATAATTTCAAAGTCCTGCTTTCTTGTCAACATGCTAATCAGAGGTGTGTTCTCATATCCAGCACCCTTATAGTTGTTGTTGATCTTACTGCTGTTGGGCCAGACAACTTATGAGTTGAAAGAGCTCTCCGAGAACCTGGTTGCCCTGCATGACTCATGATAAAACTTTCTTTAGAACTTGGACTACTAATTTCTTCAAAGAGTCATTCTGCCTCACGTGTTTTTTCTTCCAACTCACAGTCGTGTGAATTGTCAGGAAGCGCAATGTTCAAGGTAGCATTTTTGTTCAGATACATTGGCTTTGGGTCTAAAAATATGCTCCTGGCCTGCTTTAATTTCCTACCCCTAGACTTTGCTGCCTAACCCTTTGCTATGCAGTCTAGTGATGACTCTTCATTTATTGAGGACATTTGCTCAGGGGACCTCTCTAGCTCTGCATCAGCCACCAACTCACATCACACTGGGTGGCTTCTTCCACTTTATTAAGCTGGGCAAACAACGCAGCAGAGAGAACAAGCCCCTGAGGATAGCTGTCCCACTGTCCCACTTCCTCTTCATTGGTTTTATTCAGGGAGGGATCTTCCCCCTCATGAGGGTTATCGAGCACATCCCTACTTCCTCAGGAACTCTATGAAATCCCATTGTGCTGCACCTGCTGAAATTTGGTTTGAGTCCCTTGTTTTTCCTCCACAGCCACCGTTGTGCTGGAATGGTGCTGGATTCCAACACACAGGGAATTTAGGTCTCCGGTTTGGTGTAGTGGGCAGAGAGGGTTGGGGTATGAGGAGACCCGGGTCCTCATTCAGCACCACTGAACATGGGAAATGAAGATTTCCATTTCTGAATTCTGCCCCAGGAACAAAGAGTGGATTATAGGCAGAATTCTGGTATCAGAAACTTGGGTGAGGCTGCTAGGCAACGCCATCCATATAATAAGAGGGTCTGGGCTCATTTACTTCAGAATGTGTTTTCTTCTGAGGAGTTCTTCTAGGTGCTCTTGTTTGAAGTCTGCGACTGGGAGAGTCTAGTGTGGCACACTGACATCTTTGTGGCCTGACCTCTGCAGTCCGCAGTGTCTAAGATCTATTTTACTAATTATTTATTTATTTATTTATTTATTGGGAGGGAAACTTCTATGTGTGGTTGCCTCTCATGTGCCCCCCACTGGGGACCTGGCCTGTAACCTGGGCACATGCCCTGACCTGGAATCCAACCGGTGACCCCCTGGTCCAGTACTCAATCCACTGAGCCACACCAGCCAGGGCTATTTTTCTCTTTATTATTAATAAATATTAGGAGGGGGACATTTTGGTATTTTGCAGGTACCTCACATTTCCACCCACCGATTTCAGAATTCGTTTGTGCAATGAGCATTTAGTCTGAGTTCCAGAAATTCTCTGAGGGGCTTCTCCCCTGCTCTGCAGAATCAAAATCAAGGAGCTGAGGATCTTCAGACAAAGTCTTTATAAAGAACATCATGGGTTAGTGGACCCAGGAAAACTGTCACTAACTGGGCACATTGAGGTGACACAACTGTGAGTGGTTCCTTCAAGTCCCCCGGTCCATAGTCCTGTGGGAGAAATGACCTGTGGGCTCCACCCCTGCCTTAGGTTCTGGTCAGGAATGGGCCTTAGGAGTAGCTCAAACCCACATCACTGCCACCATGTGTCACTTTTGTCAAGAGGACACATGCAATTAATAAAGGTGGCAGAGCCAGCTGGGAAAGCAATTATAACAAACACATCAGGTATCAACAGCACAGCACAGGAGCAGCTTCCTATTGATTGAGGCCAATCATCTTTGGCACCAATGCCCCTCGGCCTCTGTTTCTCAGACCTTTAGGGACTGTTGTGAAATGTCAGTTTCCAGGCCTTTCTGAACAGGCTCTTTGGTGTCTGTTTTGCGATACACCTGGGTTATGTATGCAGAAAACTAAGAGAGTATTTCTTTTTTTTCTCTTTTTCTTTTTCTCTCTCTCTTTTTGAATCTTCACCCAAGGATATGTTTATTGATTTTAGAGAGAGAGGAAGTGGGGTGGAGAGAGAGAGAAACATCGATGTGAGAGAGGAACATCAACTGGTTGCCTGCCATACGTGACCTGACTGGGGATTGAACCTGCCACTTAGGTGTGTGCCTGGCAAGGGGATTGAAAACGCAGCCTTTTTGGTGTACAGGATGACGCTCCAAACAACTGAACAGCCCAATCAGGGCGAGGGTATTTCTTGCTGCTATTTGCTTTGTTCTGACTCTTCTCAGATGTAGTGTAAGTCTTAAAAGCATATAAAGAAGTAAAACCCGGACTTCTGGCCAAGATGGAGGCGTAGGCAGACACACTGTGCCTCTTCTCACAACCAAAATTAAGGACAACAAAGATTTAGAAACAAGAAAACAACCAGAACTCAGAAAATCAAACTGTTTGGAAGTCCAACAACGATTCATCCAGACCGGTAAGAGGGGCGGAGTCGCGGCAGGAAAAAGCGGAGGTGCGGACCGGGC
>PVKU01017473.1:0-11404 GCA_004027475.1 Anoura caudifer
CTCAGGGCTTTCTGGTGACAACCAGAACCCATACATGCCTCCTTCGGGCGTGACATTCCAGTCAAAGTCTTAGTTAACAAAACCACTGTTAACGGCTAGTCTTATTGGTTTTATACAAAGAAACCTTATGTCATCAATCACTCCACCAGAATGCCAAATTCTGGAGGGATCAGGTAGGGAGAAAAATACAAAGTGTGAAAGAAAATCCTTTTCCTTCTAATATCACCAAAATTGCATCTCCATGCCTTATACATTCCATTACTAACACCACATAATTCCTTCCCAAAACTTTCACTTTTCCATTTATCTTTACAGTTTCCCACAAACCTTCTGCAACGTTCACAAACCTTCTAATCTTCCTTTTCCCTGTTCACTTTCCTACAGATTATGAAGTTTCAACCTTCCCCGGAATCTTCAATTTCCTTTTCAGAGCAGATACAGAGCAATATCTGAAACAATACACAGGTAGAGGCATTCTCTTGCACCAATGCATCCATTGGTGCCTCGCAGAGACACGCTCTTTCAGGCCTGGTCTCTTGGCAGAGACGTGCTCCTTTTGCCTCAGGCTGAAACACTTTAGCCCCAAATGACCCTTCCTGGGTCCCAGGTGGCAAGGACATTCTCCCCAACTGGTTACAGGTGACCTTAAATTAGGTCTTACAGATACAGGATTCTGATCAGAAACAATACCCTACTGAAACCACATTCCCATAATGCCAGAAAAAGAGCAGTTGAGGTTTGCTTTCTTCCAGGTTTAAAACTTTCACATCCTTTATACATATTCCTACACATCCAGATTTAACCATTATTCACTTTTAATCCTAGTTTCTTTCCCACACTGGGAAGGACTATACTTATACTTAGTATGTGGCAGCAAAAAAAATCCCTAGCACTACTGGTACCCTTCACTAAAAGTCCCTAAATTTGCAGGCACATCTTGCAGTTTTCCTAAAGCTTAGACCTTGCAAACACCTTATAAATCAGATGGTCACCCTTGGACCTCTGTTAAAGACCTTCAGAACCAGAGCCATTCCTATTAGAACCAGTTACACAGAAAGCCTGACTGATGCAGTGCCCAGTGACAGCAGCATGCAGCTAGTAAACTGAAGAGAAACTCTAGCCCACCACCTGGCCTAGTTCCAAGATGGCAGCCCCCATGCATGTGGGGTCATTCAAGATGGCGGCACCCATAAACACCAGGTCATACAAGA
Organism: Anoura caudifer; assembly: GCA_004027475.1. Taxonomy (NCBI): domain Eukaryota; kingdom Metazoa; phylum Chordata; class Mammalia; order Chiroptera; family Phyllostomidae; genus Anoura; species Anoura caudifer. Next base: position 1,212 of record PVKU01017473.1, read on the forward strand.
TGGTGGCACCCATGCACCAACCATCCTCCATGGTGAGGCACTCATGTGGCTTGCTGTCCGATCCCCGACACACATGCAGGCTTGGCTTACAGAGCATACGGGTTTGCTTGTTAGACTCCATTAAGTCAATGAGAGCCTGAGGCTTCTCCAAGTAGGAGGGGGTATGGTGTTTCCAGTTTAGGAGGTCTGTTGTGGTGAATGGTTGGTAGTAAAAGACTACCCCTCCAGGCTGCGGTGTCCTGTCTGGCCCTACTTGGGCGGGTCCCCTCGCCTCTATGAGGGGCATCTGAAGGGGGTTTCAGTCCCAGAGGTGAGATGCCATTGGGGATTCTGGTGGAGCGGTGGCTTCCGCCAGTGGTGGCGGGGAGACGGAACTAGGTGGAGTGTCTAACGCTGGCGGTTGGGGCTATGCAGCATTCACTGGGTAAGGGGGAGGATAGATTAGATGGTCCTCATCCTCAGCTTCCCCTTGGAGAATGGGTGGGTGTGGGACCTTGGCGACCAGGACTTGTGCTTGCCTAGGAAGTGGAGGACAGCAAGCTTTGCTGAGTCCTTTGCAATTCTTCGAAGTGCCCCGTCGCCGAGCCTCCTGCCTTGAACACTGCTGCAACCATCGAGGCATGTCCTGGGCTAACTCTTGCCATCTATCTATATAGATGTACTGGTCTGGGTGGCCTGGCTTCTGGGTAACTACCATGTGGACTGCCCGAATGATTGAGAGGTTGAGGGTTCCCTCAGGGGGCCAGCCTACTCCGAATGTAGGCCACTCTGATGTGCAAAATGTCTCTAATTGTCCTGGGGTCATGGAGGGCTCTTGGCCGCAGAACCAACTAAAGTTCTGGAGCATACAGTCTAAAATGGTGGATGCGTCCCCCCACACCCATGGCTAGCTACCCAATTCAGCGCGGACAAACAAGGGTAGGGGAACTTCTTTTTCACCTGCTTGGCCTCTCCTCTTGCGAGGAACTTAGGTCTGTCTTAGCTAAGACTGCTGGCATAGAGTCCGGGTTAGTTTCCCAGCCATTATGCTGTATGACAGACCAAGGAACCACAGGTTAGGGCCCACTCATGCTCTGTAGGCTGACACCCGTGGAGCCACAAACACAGTCACACTCTTCCACACTCACAGGCTTTCAGAGGTTATTGCATTCCCTCCCGAGAAAGGGAAACCTGGTCTGGATAACTGAGGCCACTAGGGCTGGAGTTCCCTCCCAAGAGAGGGAACCCTTATCCGGATACCTGAGGCCACTAGGGCCTGAGAGGTGATCAGCCTCTCTTTCCATTACAAAAGTGGACCTGGTCTCAGGCTGGTCCCCGGGGCACTTACCGATCTGGAGCCTTCCAGACAAGTCTTAGTCCGCTTTCCCCGCCTGCCCAGGTTGAGGAGCAGCTTGGAACCCCAGGAGGAGGTGAGCCGCAGCTTTCCAGGACCTGAAATCACTGGGGCACGTGCTTCCCTCTGGTTGCTGGCTTGCCCGGTTGGCCCCAGCCACCTTCACCAGAGGCAAACAACCTGCTCACATGAGTCATTTCCCGGTCAGGGAACCAAAATGTTACAAAAAATAATACAGAAAATAATGACTATGGAGCGATTCAGGGTAACGGAGTGAGGCTTTATTATGCGCGCGGACCCAGAGGAGGCAGTCTCCAAATTCTGGGCCCCGAACAAAGGATTCAGGGGACCTATGTACTCTATCATTCAGGCGGGAAGCTTATCGCTTGGGCTGGAAGCCTACATGGTGCAAGCAGAGTACAGAAGCAGAATGCGGAAGTGTTATTTGATACCTGGGTAGTTTCGCTGTATGTGGGGGCAGGGTCCGAGAGGGAACAATGGCACTTGCTCCTCTCTCTCTTGGATTCCAGTCCCTTCTGCCACTTCCCTTTCACCTGGATTATCTGTGCATGAATGTGGGACCACCTGGTCAGCCAGCTACCTTGTGCAGCCTCACTGGGTCTGCACTGTTGCCACCCTGTGCCAAGGGTCCACTAGCCACTGCCTGTGCCCCTTGGGGTCTTCTAGCTGCTGCCTGCACACCTGGGATCTGCCAGCCACTGCTGCCTGTGTGCCCACATCCACCAACCTCCACTTTTTCCTGCCATGACTCCACCCCTCTTACTGGTCTGGATGAATGATTGTTGGATTTCCATACAAGTTTTGGTTGTTTTCTTGTTTCTAAATCTTTGTTGTCCTTAATTTTGTTTGTGCGAGGAGGCACAAAGTGTCCACCTGCACCTCCATCTTGGCCGGAAGTTGTGTGAATGTTTCTTATTTAACACCTTGGTTGTTGGACTTTCATACAATTTGATTTTCTGGCAGCTCTAGTTGTTTTTTGTTTTTAAATTCATTGTAGTTTTTCTTTTGGTTGTGTGAGGAAGTATAGTACATCTGCCTACACTGCCATCTAGGCCAGAAGTCTCATGTGATTTTTGTCTTTTATTTTGTTTTTGTGATGTATTATGTTTATTGATGTGCAAATATTATACCATCCTTGCATCCCTGGGATGAACCACAACAGATACTGGTGGTGATCTTTTTAATGTACTGCTGGATCTGGTTTGCCAATATTCTGTTGAGAATTTTAGCATCTATGTTCATCAGCAATATTGTCCCATACTTTTCTTTCTTTGTTGTGTCTTTACCTGGTTTTGGAATCAGGATAATACCAACCTCATAGAAAGAGTTTGGGAGTCTTCCCTCTTCTTGAATTTCTTGGAATAGTTTCAAATGATAGGAGTTAGCTCTTCCCTGGATATTTGGTAAAATTCACCTGTGAAGCTGTCCAGTCCATGGATTTTGTGTGCCAGGAGTTTTATTATTATAGCTTTAATTTCACTAGTTGTTATCAGTCTGTTCAGGCTTTCTGCTTCTTCTTGATTCAGTTTTAGAAGATTATACATTTCTACAAATTTTGTCCAGGTTGTCAAACTTCTTCACATATAGTTGTTCATAGTAATTCCTTACAATACTTTGTATTTCTGTGGTATCAGTTATGATTTTTCCTCTTTTGTTTCTGAATTTATTTATTTGAGTCCTCTCTCTTTTTTTCTTGATGAGTCTGCTTAAAAACTTGTTGATTTTGTTTTTATTTTCAGAGAACTATATCCTGTATTTATTAATCCTTTGAATTGTTCTTTTAGTCTCTATGCCATTTAATTCTGCTTTGATCTTGAATATTTCCCCCCTTCAACTCACTCCTGGACTTCGTTTGTTGTTGTTCCTCTAGGTTTTTTTTTTATTTAAGATTTTAGTTATTTATGTTTAGAGAGAGGGGAAAGGAGGGAGAAAGAAGAGAGAAACATTAATGTGTGGTTGCTTCTCACGCACCTGCTACTGGGGACCCCGCCTGCAACTCAGGCATGTGCCCTGACTGGGAATCGAACCAGCAACCCTTTGGCTCAAAGGCTGGCACTCAATCCACTGAGCCACACCAGCCAGGGCATGTTCCTCTAGTTCTTGTAGATGTAGGGTTAGGTTGTTTATTTAAAATTTTTCAATTTTTTTTTTTTTATGTAGGCCTGTATTGCTATGAACTTCACTCTCAGGACTGTTTTTGCTGTGTCCCATAGGTTTTGGACTGTTGTATGTTTGTTTTATTTGTTTCAGGAACTTTTTGACTTCTTCCTTGATCTCATTGTTAACCCATTCATTGTCTAATAGCATATTATTCAGTCTCCATAAATTTGAATGTTTTTGAGTTTTTTCCTTCACGTTGGTTTCTAGATTCAAGTCATTGTGATATGAGAAGATACTTCCTATGATTTCAATTTTCTTGAGTTTGTTGAGGCCTGTTTTGTGAGCTACCATTGGTTTATCTTGAAAATGTTCCATGTGCATTTGAAAAGAATGTGTATTTGCTTCTTTGGGGTGAAAGGTTCTGTATATACCAACTAAGCCCATTTGATTTAGAGTGTTGTTCAATGCCACAATATCCTTGTTGATTCTTTTCTTGGAATATCTATCCATTATTGACAATGGAGTGTTAAAATCTCCTACTATGAGTGAATGTTGCTGTTGAGATCTTTCTTGAAGTCTTCCAAGATTTTCCTTATATATTTTGGTGCTCCTACATTGGGTACATATATGTTTATAAGGGTTTTATCTTCTTGATGGTTTGTTCCCTTCAGCATTATATAGTATCCTCCTTTGTCTCTTTATGGATTTTGTTCCTAAACCTATTTTGTCTGGTATAAGTATTACTACCCCATCTTTTTTCAGGTCCGTTTGCTTGGAATATTATTTTCTATACCTTCAATTTCAGTCTGTGTAGATCTTTTGTTTTGAGGTGGGTCTCTTATAGACAGCATATGTTCAGTTCATGTTTTCTTATCCATTCAACTACCCTATATCTTTTGATTGGAGCATTTAATCCATATACATTTGAAGTTATTATTGATTGGCACTTATTTATTGCCATTTCCCCTTTGTTCTTGTGTTCCTCTGTCTCTCTCTCTCTCTCTCTCTCTCCCCCAGTCCCCCCCTCTTTATGTATTTTCTTAAAGTAGTTCCTTTAGCATGTCTTGCAATGCTGGTTTGGTTGAGATGTGTTCTTTCAGCCTTTTTTTGGTTTGTTTTGGAAGCTCTTTATTTCACCTTTCATTTTGAGTGAGAGTCTTGCTGGGTAGAGTAGTCTTGGCAGCAGGTCTTGCTTTTCATTACTTGGAATATTTCTTGGAATATCTTCTGTGGTAAGAGACCTGTGGGATTCAGTGGTGCAATCTCCTTGATCACTTGTGCCTGACGCTCTTGTGCTGCCCTTTATGCATTCTATGTGATTGTAATTAGGTTTTGGCTGTTGCGTCATTCTTTGGTGGTTTCTTCCCTTTAGCTGACTGACTGAGAGTCATTCCACCCTCTACATCTTATATACTGTTGTATATGTTCTGTCAGAACAAAAACCAAACAGCCCTAGAAATGGACCCACACCTGCAAAGATATCCCCCACCCACACTTACACCATCAACAGCCAGTGTGCCTGTATTAATAAGCGTGTAAAGAGATTAAGACTATTATAAGAAAGGAGAAATGAATATGAGACAACTAACTTAAAGAAAAGAGATTTTATGAGGGTAAATAAAGGGCAATAATAAGAGTAAGGAATAGAGACAAGGAAAAGCAGGAAAGATATAAAATTTACTTCATAACTAAAAAAAGGAGAGGGGAAGGTGAAATGGAGTAAGAGAGGAGAAGCATGTAGTATTAGGTTAAAACCAAAATTTAAAGAAAATATATATGTTTGTATATATGTAGTGAGAGAAAAAACATAACAACAACAGCAATATATATAATATGGCTCTAACTGCAGAAAAATCTCCACCACAGAAATATCAACAAACAATGAGCTAAGATTTATATAGATGGAATGGGAATGAGAGGGCATAGGAAAGCTTAAGAGATGTCTAGAGGAAACAAGTTATTTTGAAAGGATAGAGGGAGAAGGAAAACTAAGAGTGTGGGATGAAAACCCAGCTAAGACAGGGAAAAATTAATGTTTAAAACAAAGAAAGGGAAGGGCAGGAGGAAGGCAAAATGGAGTAGGAGAGGGGAAGAGTGAAATTTGAGATTTGAAATGCAAAGATAGTAACTATCAAGAAATAATGTTGAAGAATGGTATCAACAACCTCCTTATCCACTATCTATGAGCAAAGATTGATGTAGGTGGAGAGAGAATAAGGGTATTTTAAGAATGGGAGAAGGAATATGAGATAACTAATGACAATCACAAATGGTTTTGAGAGACTGGAGGGGGCAGAAATAGTAATAGTGCAGAATAGAAAAAAGTCATAACAAGAGAGAAAATAGAATTTAAAACAAAAATCTGAAGGAGACAGCATCTTGTTGCACCTGTCTCTATTTTCTCTGCTCTGCTGGGTTTAGTACATTGGGGCTTGAGGAGCTGTGTAGCATGTAGTATCTGGTGAAGGCCTTTTTTTCTCTTTCCTCTGAGAAAACATATGCCACAGAAAACTCCTGGGTCTGACCTTGCTGCTCTGCCAGGCCTGCAGTCCTGCAGTTGGGTGTTGGATTTACTTGTCTGTGAAAGGCTCTGGCTGACTAGACCAGATCCTAGGCATTCAGCTCCTGCCTTCCAGACCCAAGCCTGCTACTCTCTTGCAGAAGGTTCAGCCTGAATTCTTCACTTTGCTCTGCCCTCTGCTTGTGAGCCATGTTGGGTCGGGTCCTCCCGTTCCTTCAGTGTATTTTCTGCCTCTGAGTTTTTTGGTTAGCAAAGCTGCTGCATCCTGCTCACATAAACAAGCCTGTGTGCCTGTGTCCCTGCCAAGCTTTGGGTACACCTTAGTTCCCCTTTTAAAAGCGTGTCTCTATGGCCCCCACACTGGAGTGTGGGTCCCTGTGGGTCTTGTTCTCCATGAGCTCCCTCTTCCCCAAAATCACACAGTCCGTCATGGTCAGGCCTGGTCACCTCTTTATAGGCCCTCCGACAATTTCAGATAAAGTTTCTCTCTGAATCTTTCTGGGATGGTGTTGGGAAGATCCCCTCAGATCTACTGTAGCAGAAGATAGTGACATTCCTTCTCCCTCCAGAGGTCTTCAGCCTTGGGCTAGCCTGTTCCTTTCATGCTGTTTCTGGAGCCCACACCTCCCAGGCCTTCTGTCTCTGTCCTGGGAGCTTGTGGGTCCTGAGCCAATCTTTAGTCACCCCAATTCTGTGCAGCCCTCAGTGCTGGGCTGGGCATGGGTGGTGGTCTGCCTAGAAAGTCCGGGTCATTGAATCCTGGTCAGCCTAGAAAGCCTGGGCCATAGCCCCAGGGTACCCTGCAGGCAGGCTGGGTCTTGCGTACTCCTGTGCACTCCCCACACTCTCCTCTGAGTATGCTCTCACTCCCAGGTGCTTTCACTCACTCTGCTCTGTGTTCTGACTTCAAATCCGGTCTGTGTCTGAGAGCAGATGACGGGAGCAGCCCGCTACTCTGCCACCATCTTGGATCCTGGCATTCAGTCTTTAAATAAATAAAATCTTAGAAAATATATATTGGGGTGACGTTGGTTAATAGGAACACATACAAGTGTACATGTGTTTCAAGTGTACATTTCTAAGATACAAATCTACATATCTTCCTGTGTGTCCACACCCAAATTCCAATTATCTTCCATCACCATATATTAGGCCTCCTTCACCCTCTACCACCCGCTCTGGTAACCACTGCACTGTTGTCTGTGTCCATGAGTTTCAGTTTTATCTCCAACATCTGAGTGAAATCATATGGTTCCTAGCTTTCTCTGCGTGACATGATATTCTCAAGGTCCATCTATGTCAGGGGTGTCAAACTCATTTTCACTAGGAGCCACATCAGCCTCATGGTTGCCTTCAAAGAGCCGAATGTAATTTTAGGGCTGTGTAAGTGTAACACACTTAAGGGCTGTTCAAAGTTCTTATGTTAGTGATTTTCAACCTTTTTCATCTCAGTAACCAGCATACATAAACTAATTATTAAAATTCTGTGCCACACTGAAAAATATGTTTTTGCTGATCTGACTAAAAAAAAAATAGGTATAATCTTGATTCATTCACAATATGCCCCTCAGTCGCTGGAAGTTAGTTTCCTGGGGGATTGGCTGCAACAGTGTCTCAACAGCTCAGGACTCCAAACTGGTTAGTAGAGTAATACCCAGGGAAACCCCAGCTAAGGAAGTGGAGAAATGGAGATAAAGTAGTTAAAGGAAGTCCATCCCACAAAAGCCAAGTGAGAGGCTCTCCAACATCTAGAGCAGGAAGCAAAAGAGTGACCCCTGACATGTGGCAGTTTTCCCAGCCTCACAGACTGCTGTTGCCTCTGCAACCCCTCACCTGCCCCACCCCTGGCCCAGAAACGCCAAGAGCTCCTAGTTCTTTCCCATTACCTGAATGGTATGTTGAAGTGAATGATGAAGATAAATTGGCACAGCAGGTCCTGGCTCTAAATCTGCAGATGCAGGATGCTTTTGCATTACTTGTGACTCATTGCATAACTCACTGGTCTTCTCTGGACCTCGTATCCCTGGATATTTGTAAAATCCAGACACTGAGGATTTGACTTAACTCACAGAACTGCAGTGTGGTGCAGGTAAGATTATGGACTGAGGGTGCTTTGCACACCCTAAGGTGATATGTGTGTAGTGTTAGAAAAATCAGTGGCAGGTTTCCAGAACCCAGGTGGGGGTTGAGTGAGTGAGTCAGCAAGAAAGAAAACCACCACTCCTTAAAGAGTTCTCAAAGAGTAGGGCTGGGCAGCTGGGGTGTCAGGGCAGCAAAACAGCCAGTGCTTGCCAAGGAAAAGCTAGTTTGCTTGGAGATCCTGGAGTCCCAGAGGAAGCAACGGTGAGTGTCTCTGTCCTTGCCTCTCATGTTGCTTTTCCTGCACTGAGTGAATATCTCTGGGCCCGTCAGCGGTGGTCTGTTTTACTGGTGTTGAGGAAGGCAGTAGCTGTTCTGGTCTAGGACGTGTGGGTGTGGATGTGAGACAGGGACAGAGTGCAGAAATAAGGAACACTCTTCTTCCCCTCACTCTGCTTCCTTTGCTCAGTAGCAGAGTTGCTTTCTGGACTGGGGTAAGGTGGGTGAGTGGGATGTGACACCCACACAGACCCCAGATGCCATTGTCTGGAAGCCTCAGTTGGAAATGCAACTCCACCTTCTGTCCTCTCCATCCCTGATTTCTTCATCAGAGAAGGGTTGTGAAGGAGAAGCAGTCCAGGAATTCAGGGGCCTGGGTTCTAAGCCTATCCTCGTACCAACAACCTATGGGACATGGATAAAGATGTTTCCCTCTTAGCCTCAAATCTTTACTTAACACACATACTGACTGGACTAGGTCATTGATTTCCAACCAATTTTTAGAGGAGTCATTTATTTAAATAAAATTTTAGTCTGAAATCTTGCCATAAACTGAACACTATGTGGGAAGGAGCTATGGCTCTGTCCACTCCCTCTATAGGCCCAGCTAAGAGGCCTCATCTAAAGCCTAGGTCTAAAATCCTGTGAGTTAGCTTCCACCAAGTCTGCTTTCTGCTACAATGGACCGTGGTGCCTTCTGTGCTATTGTGAGCTGTTGGGCAGAGTTCCTAGTGCTTTTCATTCTTACCCAGACTTGGGTGCAGAGCCCCAGAATTGAGGCAGCTGCAGACCAGGTGACAGTACCTTTGCTCTGGCCTTGGTCCTCTGGTGCTCATGGCTGAGCCTCTGCCACAGCAAATGCATCAAGTCAGCTGCTGTTGGCCTTTGAGCTTGACTGTGCACCTGTAGAGACACCCCAGATGCCCGAGGAAGTGGTGAATTGAAAATGAAAAAGGCCTCATGCGAACTAAGGTCCTTCACAGCCCAGAATCACCAGCAAGTAAGAAGAAAACACTTCTCTGGCCAGGAAGCCCCTTTCCTGCCACCACCTCCAGTTGCCTGGTGACCCTCTTCACCTTTGCATAGGTCCCTCAGGCCTTCTCCCATCCTCTGCCACTCCCATGAGCTCTTTCCATGCTCATACTCTACAATTTCTCTCAGGGACAAAAGAAGCTGAACATTGGGAGTGAGCAGGTCTTTCACCCACACTAATCTCACTTAGCCTCCAAGTCCTTCTCACATGGAAACTGGACATCCTACTGAACGTAGGTTCTTTCCTGCCCTAAAACTATTCTGTTCCTAACTGATCACATCTCATATGCCCCTCATTCCTGAAGCCTCTCTTCCAAGTCATCTCAGGTAGACTGAGCAGGACTCCAGATGTCTAGTTGATAATTCAGTATCTCCAAGAACTTTTTCCTTGGGTGCATCTGGAACTTTCTTCACAGAGACAGGGTCTAGTCCAGGAATGGCCCAATCACCTGATGAACATGCAGCGATGTACCCATGTTGTGCTCAGGACAAGTGTCACTAAGTAACTGGCTAAGTGGTTGAGGACTTCAGCTTCTTTTCAGACCCACACCACAAACTGCCAGTGTTAGTCCATCCAAGGCCACAAGTGACAGAAAACTGATTTGCCTTTTTGGAGCCAAGCCAACCACCTTAATGATGCAGTCAGGGAGAAGAAGGTTCAAGGAGGGGAAAGGTACTGCCCAAAGGCACTTGATAAATCCTTCCTGATGGGACAGATGGCCTCAGTGAGGAGTTCTACATCCTAGCCACTGTCACTGCTGATAGCAGTGATCAAGGGAAGTCACTAGAAGGGACAAAATGGGACATCTGAGAAGAGGTAGATACTGC
>PVKU01017474.1:0-11399 GCA_004027475.1 Anoura caudifer
TTTTTTTTTTTTTTTTTTTTTTTTTTTTTTTTTTTTTTTTTTTTTTTTTTTTTTTTTTTTGCATGTAGCTGTCTAGATCTCCCAACAGCATTTGTTGAGGAGGCTATTTTTACTCCAATTTATGCTTCTTCCCCCTTTGCCAAATGTTAATTGACTGTAGAGACTCGGGTTAATTTTGGGGCTCTCTGTTCTGTTCCATTGGTCTATGTGCCTGTTTTTATGCCAGCACCAGGCTCTTTTGATTACAGTGGTTTTGTAATACAATTTGATATCAGGAATTGTGATCACTCCTGCTTTGACCTTCTTTCTCAAATTTGCTGCAGCTATTCGGATTCGTTTATGGTTCCATACAAATTTCTGAAATATTTGATCTATATCTGTGAAATATGTCATTGGTACTTTAATAGAGATGTCATTAAATTGATAAATCACTTTTTGTAGTATGGCCATTTTGATAATGATAATTCTTCCTATCCATGAGCATAGTATATGCTTACATGTCTTTGTGCCTTCCTTAATTTCTTTCTTCAGTGTTGTATAGTTTTCTAGAGTAGGTTTTTACCTCTTTGGTTAGGTTTTTTTCCTAGGTACTTCATTTTTCTTGTTGCTATATCAAATGGGATTTTTTTCCTGATTTTTGTTTCTGATGTTTCTTTGTTGCTGTACAAAAATGTCTTTGATTTCTGGGAATTGACTTTGTATCCTGCTGTTTTGCCAAATTCATTTATTAGGTCAAGTACTTTTTTTGGGTGGAGTCTATAGAATTTTCTGTGTTGCCTGCAAACAATGACAGTTTTCCTTCCCACTTTCCTATTTAGATGTCTTTTATCTCTTTGTCTTTTTTGATTGCTGTGGTTAGGACTTCCAGTACTATGTTGGATAGGAGTGATGAAAGCAGGAATCTTTGTCTTGTTCCTGATCTTAATGGGAAAACTCTCAAATTTTATCCATGGTGTATGATGTTGGCTGTAGGTCTCATGTATGGCCTTCATTATAGTGAGGAATGCTCCTTCTATTCCCTCAATGTTGAGTGTTTTTATCATAAATGGGTGCTATTCCTTATCACATGCTTCTTTTGCATCTATTGATATGATCATGTGATTTTTGACTCTTTGTGTGTGTGGTGTATTATGTTTATTGATTTATTAATATTGTACCATCCTTGCATCCCTGGGATGAATCCCATTTGATCATGGTGTAAGATCTTTTTAACTTCTTGCTAGATTTGGTTTGCTAATATTTTCTTGAGAATTTTAGCATCTTTGTTCATCAGTGTATTGGCCTGAATTTTTTTTCTTTGTTATGTCTTTATCTGTTTTTGAAATTAGGATGGCGCTAGCTTCATAAAATGCATTTGGAATTCTTCCATCTTCTGAATTTTTTGGAATAATCTGTGGAGGAATGGGGTTAGCTCTCCCTTAAATGCTCTGTAAAATTCTCCCGTGAAACTGTCTGGTCCAGGACTTTTGTGTGTCGGAAGCTTTTTGATTACTGTTTTAATTTCATCAGCTGTTTTTGTCTGTTCAGGATTTCTCTTCTTTGTTGAGTTTTGGAAGATTATAGTTTTCTAGAAATTGGCCATTTCACCTAGGTTTTCAAATTCCTTGCATATAGTTCTTCAAAGTAATTTCTTACAATGCTTTGTATTTTTGTGGTATCAGTTGTAATTGCTCCTCTTTCATTTCTGATTCTGTTTATTTGGGTCCTCTCTCTTTTTTTCTCAATGAGTTTACTTAAAGGCTTGTCGATTTTGTTTATCTTTTCAAAGAACCAGCTCCTGGATTCATTGATCCTTAGACTTGTGCTTTTAGTCTCTATGCCATTTAATTCTGCTTTGATCTTGGTTATTTCTTTTCTTCTACTTGCTTTGGGTTGCCTTTGTTGCTGTTCTCGAGTTCATGTAGGCATAGGGTTAAGTTGTTCATTGGAAATCTTTGTATCTTTATTAGGTAAGCCTGTATCAGCATGAACTTCCCTCTCAGGACTGCCTATGCTGTGTGCCATAAGTTTTGGATTGTTGAGAGTACATTTTCATTTGTCTACAATATTGCTTAATTTGTTTCCAGACACCTTTTTATTTTTTCTGTAATCTCATTCTTGAACCATTCATTGTTTAATAGCATGCTATTTAATCTCTATGAGTTTGAATGATTTGGGTCTTTTTTCCTTGGCATTGGTTTGTAGTTTCAGTTCCTTGTGGTTGGAGAAAATGCTTGATATGATTTCCATTTTCCTGAATTTGTTAAGGCTTGTTTTGTGTCCTCTAATGTGGTCTACCTTTGAAAATGTTCCATGTGCATTTGAAAAGAATGTGTATTTTGCTTCCATGGGATGAAAGGCTCTCTATATATCAGTAAAGTCCATCTCGTCTAGGGCATTGTTCAGTGCCACAGTGCCTTTGTGAATATTTTGTTTGGATGATTGTCCATTTTTGACAGTGGGGTGTTAAAATCCCCTGCTATAATTGTGTTGCTTTCAATATCTTTCTTGAAGTTCACCAAAATTTTCGTCATGTATTGGGGTGCTCCTATGTTGGGTGAATATATATTTACAATTGTATGTCTTCTGGATGGATTCTTCCCTTGAGTATTATGAGCTGACCTTCTGGGTCTCTTTTTATGGATCTTCTTTTGAAGTCTATTTTTTCCAATATGAGTATTGCTACCCTGGCTTTTTTTTCCCTCTCCATTTGCTTGGAATATTCGTTTCCAGCCCTTCACTTTCAGTCTGTGTGGGTCTTTTGTTCTGAGGTGGGTCACTTGTAGGCAGCATATGTGTGGGTCATGTTTTCTTATCCATTCTGCTATCTTGTGCTTTTGATTGGAGCATGTAATCCATTTGTGTTTAAGGTTATTATATCAATAATAAAGAATTCATTAAATAAATAACTCATTGCCATTCTTTTGTACCTGTGTCCCTCTCTCTTTCACCTTTTTTCTTTCTGTTCTTAAGGCAAACTCTTTGGAATCTCTTGCAGAGCTGGTTTGGAGGAGGTATATTCTTTGAGGCTTCTTTTGTCTGGACAGCTCCTTATTTGGCCTTCCATTTTAATGGAGAGCCTTCCTGGATACAGTAGTCTTGGCTGCAGGCTTCTGGTTATCATTACTTGGAATATTTCTAGCCATTCTCTTCTCGCTTGCAGTGTTTCCATTGAGAATTCAGCTGCTAACTTTATTGGGGCTCCCTTGTATGTTACTTCCCCTTTTCCCTTGATGCCTTTAAGATTCTCTCTTTGCCGTGGAATTTTGTCATTTTAATTATGATTTGTCTTGAAGTGGGCCTCTTCGGGTTCCTCTTGATTGGGGCTCTATGTATTTCCTGGATATGTGTAACTTTTTCTCTCATCAAATTTGGGAAGTTTTCCATCATTACTTTTTCAAACAGCTTTTCTCTCCCTTGCTATTTTTCTCCTACTGGTATCCCTTTTATATGGATATTATTATGGTTCACGCTGTCCTACATTTCCCTTAAGTCCTCTTCATTCTTTCTGAACCTCTTCTCCTTTTGTTGTTCATTCTGGGTGTTTGTTTCTACCTTCTCCTCCAGCTCCCTGATCCGATCCTTTACTTCATCAAGCCTGCTTTTGATTTCTTCTACTGTGCTCTTCAGTTCAGAAATGGTATTCTTCATTTCCTCTTGGCCCTTGTTGAGAGTTTTTGTTTCCTATTTCATGTTGATACAGTTTGCAGTGACTTCCTTGCAGTTTCCCGGTAGTTTTTGGTAAATCTCGTTGAGCTCATTGAGCTTCCTTACAACCATTGCTCTGAACCCCATACCTGAGAGTTGACTGGGCTCTATTTCATTTAGTGTTTTTCTGAGGCCTCCTCCTTTCCTTTCATTTGGGGATTGTTTCTTTGCCTTCCCATTGTTTGTGAGACTCTTCTTGTTGGCTTCTTCTCCTTAAATTGATCCATTTCGACACCTTGGGTTTATGGTGTGAACTTCTATGTTAGAAGAACTGTGAGATTCAGGGGTGTAGCCTCCTTCATCTCCTGAGCTCTCTGGTCTTGGGCTGTTGTTTATGTTGTCTCTCTGTATGTCTTTGTTTTTTATTGTTGCTGGGTGTTTCTTTGGTGGCTACTTCCCTAAAGTTGGTTAAGGCAGGGTCAGTCTATCTGCTCTCTCTTGTATTCTGTTGTGTGGGTGTGAGCAGGTTGTGTTGAACCTGGTTCTTCCATGTGTACAAAGTTTTTAGGATTGTCTCTTGCTCTTGTTCAGTTGTTTGTTCTGAGTAATTTCTCCACCATTTAGTTGTATTTCTAGATAGGTCCTGGGTTGAGTTAGTGTGGCTTCCACTTTCTCCTTCACCTTCTTCTGTTGTTATCTGTTGGTGGTTCCTTTGTTGGAGAGTCTCCTCTTCCAGCAGGTACCCTGATGTTCATAGCTTCCACCTGTTCATCTGAGTTTTCAATGCCCTCTACAATTTTGGTCTCCAATCTTCATATATGATGGGGTACTGTTGGAGGTTTCGTCTGTTCCTGAGAAGATTGGCTAGGTGTTTCACCCATGTGCAGGGGGAAGTGGAATCTGATCTCACCTATGTCTCCACCATCTTCAGCATTTAGTTCCAGTTAAAAGTTTTTGATAAGGAAACATCTAGAAGAGAATGAGTCCAGGGAAACCTAGAACTCATGTGGGGGTGGTGCAGGAATGACAATTCCAGGTAGAGGACACAACACATGCAAAGGCCAGGAGGCAGAACATTGAGTAAAGTAAACGAATTTTGCTGACTAATTTTGGTGATTCAGTGAGCTAATATACCCGAAGTACCCACTACACAGTCAGTTCTAACAAATGGCCAGTGTCGTCATTATTGCATTCCTCTGGGTACCCATTCCATATGTGCCCATATGGAAACAGCATTATTAGGAAAACAATATGCTCCTGCCCTGACCACACAAGCAATTCATGTCATTGGGCATTGATTACACCTTGACTGAGTATAAGTGATGGGGAATACACCACATACATGTAAAGCTTAAAACTGATGAGTGTTGTTAAGCCTGCACACTCCATGTGTATCATTTTCACCCAAAAGATTTTCACATGCCTCTCTAATCCTTTCTTCTGTTCCCCACCAAATCCCTAAACTTTGCAGGAAATTACTCATTTTCCTTCTTTTTCTAGAGGTAAGATTGCATATACTGATTTTTATATATGTAAAATCATGTAGTATGTTCTCTTTTTAATCTGTCTTCTTTAATTCAGCATAATTATTTTATGAGGTAAAACTTACATAATAAAATTACTCATTATAAAGTGAATAATACAGTGGCATTTATTGTAGTGACAATATTTGTAGCCATGTGTATCTAGTACTAAAATATTTTTAGAAGTTATTTATGTATTTATGTATGTATTTAATTATAGGGGAAAGGAGAAAGAGTGGCAGAGAAACATCAATGTGTGGTTTCCAACCACATGCCCCCCTGCTGGGGAACTGGCCCGCAACCAGTTCCCTTACTGAGAACTGAACCCATGACCCTTTGGTTCGCAGCCAGTGCTCAATCCACTGAGCTACACCAGCCAGGGCCAGTACTAAAATATTTTAATTACATAAAACACTAAATCCTTTGAGACATTGCTTCCCATTACCCCATACACTAACTTGTGGAAAGTACCAACTTTAATTCTGTCTTCAACCCCTCTTATTTTATGGCCCATATACCCTGTCTCATATCCCCTATCAGCTTGTACATCTGTTTTTGCCACTTGCCTCAACTTTAGGACACTCCCCTGGGTCTTCAAACCATTATTATTTCTCTCAACCCTGTGTCTTAACATCATACCCATCTTAATGTGGGAGAATGGCACCCCCACTTCACTGCACAAGCTCCAGTGGCTCCTCTCTCATCAAGTATGTAAGACCCTCACTCACACTATTCAGATTCCTTCTGAGCCTCCAAAGAAAACCCTTTTGTATGGCACCTTTAGGGCCCCTACACACCATACAATGCCTAACACCCTGACGACTCCCAGGCTTTAAAATTTCTCACCTGACTCTGTGCAGACCTCATTCCTCCATGACATCACTCTGTGTTCACCTCTGCTCGCACACAATCCACCTTTGTACTGGTCCCAAAAAGTCTCACCGAAACACACCAGAGGGCACAGGGAGCAGGACAGGAAATGGAACATGAGAAGAGATTTATTTCTCATTTCCCAGTTTTTGGATTCAGGCTCCTAAAGGACAGGCATATGTAATTTGTAAAATGAACAAAGAAGACAAAGGATGAGGGCAGTGATAATCTGTCCGGAGCTTCACATGAAAGAGGGCTTGAGAGAGGCTAATTCAATGGGAGCCTGCGTGTGGCTGATGTAACAGAGATCTGCATGTTCACTTCAGTTGTTGAGTTTCAGGATAGCATGTCTTTTATAATCTCTGTGATCTTGTTTTGAAGGTGCAGTGAAAATCAATGTGGAATGAGCACACCGTTGATAGTTAGGGCATTGTGGAAATGAGCCCTTTCATGCTGGTAGGTCTTCAGGGATTTGGATCAAAGGCTGCTTTGAGGAATGTGGGTCCACAAGAGGACCTGGGAAGTCAGGTCTTCTCCTGCTGTGAGCACCAAGTAGAAGAGAGGCATGTGTATTGGAAATATTTTTAAAAGCCATTAATGAGTTAAGGAAAAATGTTTGAAGATTTAAAGCACACTAAGAATAGACACTTTTGGATAGGAAAACATGATTTGCTACTTACAAGGATGTTATGTTAAGGTAAAACATACATTAAATACTTTTAAAAACAAATGTAAGACTTTTAAAGACCATGTCATAGGGCAGTGAAACAGAACACAACAGCCCTGATACAAAGGCTGAGACATTTTAGAAGGAACTATGGGAATCTGTGTTTTCTAAGTGCATATACACAAAGGCAAAGCAAAACTTTTCATGAAATTCTGATATGAGTTCCTTTTATGTTTTGACTCCCAAGGTCCCCGACAAAGGTGTGCTTCTACTGGGACATGAGAACACCAGGAAGGTTAAAATTCTTAGTAATGGGACCAGGTATTTGAGACAGATATTCTTCGATTCCTAACACTGGCTACAAGCTTTCAAAAAGGCTTATATAGGTTTCAAGAAACTGGAAAAAGGATAAGCAATTACCAAGTTGTAATTTCACTTTCAGTGGAGTGCTATAAAAATAAATATCAGTGGGCTAGATTCGGAAAGAACCCATGTAAGGGTTTTTGACTCTGAGGAAACATTAGCCCTCCAGGTGATAACAAAAATACCTTCTTCACAGTGGAGGGACCCACAACTAAATCTCTTTCAGACAAGGCCTAGTTTGCATCTCTATCACCTCCTGAATTTTATAAAGAGGTGTAAGATCTGAGCAATGGAGGCACAGGAGCAAAACAGATCAGAGTCCTTGGAAAGCGCCAAGATTTCATCTCCTGTG
Organism: Anoura caudifer; assembly: GCA_004027475.1. Lineage (NCBI taxonomy): Eukaryota > Metazoa > Chordata > Mammalia > Chiroptera > Phyllostomidae > Anoura > Anoura caudifer. The sequence goes on from PVKU01017474.1 coordinate 7,403, forward strand.
AGACTAATTGTATGTCTCTCTGCAGTCACATTTTTTCCTTCAAAGGTCATATCAAATAAACAAGAGTTTTGTTGATCCTATAAGTCTTTTATTATATATGTTTTTGTTTTATTCATTTATTTTTAGAGAGAGGGGAAGGAAGTGAGAAAGAGAAGGAGATAAACATCAGTATTTGGTTGCCTTTTGTGTATCCCCAACTGAAGACCTGGCCCACAAACCAGACTTGCACCCTGACTGGGAAATGAACTGGCAACCTTTTGGTTCACAGGTCATCATTAGATCCACTGAGAAACACCAGCTAGGGCGACGGTTTGATTTGCTTTGTCCTAATTTGATACAGAGGTGAAGAGGAACTGACATTAACCACGTAGTTTTCTCTGATGCAGATTTTTCTATAAAAAGTAAAATGGAAGTAAGATGGGGAAATGGTAAACTTTGAGGTTCGGAATACAAAAATAATGAAGGTCTAGAGATAGAATGGAAGAAATACACCAATAACCACCATATCCACAACCAACAAGCAAAGACTGATAGAGGTGTGGAGAGAATAAGTGTATTTTAAAACCAGAAAAAAGAAAAGAATGAGGTTACTAATTACAAGAAAGTTTGTTTGAGAAACTGAAGGGGGAGAAATAGTAAGATTATGGAATGGAAACAAATCACAACAACAGAGAAAATAAAATTTAAACAAAAAATAAGCAGGAAAGAAGACAAAATGCAGTAAGAAAAGGGAGGGCCAAAATATCAGATTTGAAATAAAGTATAACATAAAAACTAGTGACTTAAAATGCACAAACTTGAAAGACCAGAAGTGAATGTGAAAAAGCTCTGCAGGAGAAAAAATAACATAAATCATAAAGAAGGTTGAAGGGAATTCATCTCAGAAACTAGTGTTTACCACTGTCTTTTCTTTCTGGACCTTCCCCTGGTGACATCAGTTGTTGTCACAGTCTGATGCTATGTAGCCTGTTTGAGGCTCTCAGAAATCCACAGTCCATGGCAGTCTCCTTCAATTGTCAATCTAGCCAATCTGTAATCTGCAGTCAGGTTTAAGCACCAAGGGTACAAAGACTCATTCCTGTGAGCAGGGCTGTTGCTTCCCCTCAGGTGGAGGCCATGCAGAGAGGAGTGCTCTGCCTGAAGCAAGATGGCTCCTGCAGTTTGGGGGATGAGTCAGCACAGGGATCCTGGTGGCTGCTCCTTCAGTGTTGGGCACTCGGACTACTGAGCGGTGGTAATGCTGGAGTTTAGCGAGACACTGGCTGCAAAGATTTTCCAAAAATGGGAAAACAAGTTCAATATGAACCAGGAAGTTGAATGTAGCTTGGGGGTGACAACCCAGTGCTGTGATTATGTTCAGAAACTGCAGTAAGAATATATGTCTCATTAAAAATTTCATTCAAAAAGACAATAAGATTTATTTAAAAATTAAAACTAGGGCTACCATACAACTTAACAATTTTACTTCTGGTCATTTGTCTAAAGAAAATGTAAACAGTAATTCAAAATGTTATAATCACCCTATTCATCTCAGCCTTGTGCCTTATTAATAATTGCCAAAATGGAAGCAGCCTAGGTGTTCATCAATAGATGGATAAATAAATGAATATGTATATACACATTTATATTGAAATATTGCTCAGCCATAAAAATGTATGAAGTCTTGTCATTTGTGAGAAAATGTTACAGATAGTCCTGGAGGGTATTATATTAAGTAAAATCAGTCTCATGGGCAAAGACAAATACTGTAAGATGTTCCTGTATATAGAATCTACAAAGCTAGACAAATGAATAAACCAAACTAAATAATAACAGGCTCAAGTATACAAAGAAAATACTGGTAGATTCCAGAAATTTGTAAGTGGAAGGACAGTTAAAAAATAGGTTCAATGGAATAAGAGGTACAAACATGCACTTGTAAAATAAATATGTCACCGGGATGTACCAAACAGCATAGGGCATGTAGTAATAGTAATAACATTGTAATAGCTTTGTAGATGGATGGAGGGTAACTAGACCTGCCCTGGTGATTACCTTGTCATATGCATCAATATGAGGCACTGTGTTGTCCACCTGAAACTGTAAGTCAGTTATATTTCAACTAGAAAAGTACAACTAAAACTACAGTATAGTTCCATCTGACACCCACTAAAATGGTCATTACCAAAAAACAGAAAATAACAAGTGTTCATGAAATTGTGGGCAGATCGATGCTTGAGCACCATTGATGGGAATGGCAGATTGTGAAAGTGCAACGATGGCCACACAGCAATGTGCATGTTTTTATTATCATTGAAATGTATCCTAAAGGGTTTAAAAGAGTGAATTTATATTATTTGTATTTTAAAATCATAACATATTTTTTCAATTTAATTTGAATATGAGTGTCAATGGTCCATTTGAATACAGAACAAAGAGTGTCCTAAGTGCACCATTGGCTTCTATTGATGGTAAGGGTGATTGATTTTCAAAAATATAAATGGAAAGAAAAGAAAACCTGTGGCCTGGCTTCATTCTTGTGACTTCATGTCTTTCAGGTGTTCTGAGAAGGTTTATTGGTGCCCTCAGGTGAGGCGTGCTCATGGGAGGGAGTTAATCGTGGGAGACATTGTTTGTGCCCCTGAAAAATGTTCCCTTTGCCTTAAAAACCGGCGAATGCCATGGGAAAGTGTCCTCCTTCCTCCACTTCTGCTGTGGACTACATGCTTCATCATTAGATTCTGACTGTTTAATATCTCCAGGACAGGCAGAAGTTTTTTAAACACAAAGGGAACTTCAGTCGCCACAAAGGGAAAATGCCTTGGGAATTTCCCAGCACAACCCATCTAAGATGTTTTCATCCTCATCACCCCTGATATTATTGGTTCATTGTTTAATATTGTAGACTCTAAATTTCCCTGAATTTTTAATTCCTATGCCCCGCCACACTGAAACTGCACACTCTAGCTAAAATAAAACCATTCCATTTGGTAACAGACAAGAATCGTCTTCAAAATAAAACACTGTTTTAAAAAATCTGTGACTGGTTCATTGGACATATCGCTACTTTGTCATAATGCTTTGAAAGTCATCCATGAGAAATACAGTCAAATTATCCATTAGAAAATCTAAAGTTTTGTCTTTCATAACCGAAATAAGTGAATCTGTTCAAGACATAGAGTGTCTGTTAGGTGCAGTTCCAGGAATGACATCAGTCCTGAAGGCTGGGCTAATTACAAGGTCACAGATATGGTGGAGTATTTTATACCCATAGAAAATGCTCCAGGCTGAGGAGCCTGGGCACAAGTGCCCGGCCACACTATCATTCCAGTGTCACCACCCTGGAATCAGAATGTCTGGGGAGATGCTTGACAACACAAATGTTTAAAAGAAAGGTAAGCAATGGAACACTTATTCAGGGTGGGGGTAATGAGGAGCTGCAACTGTGAGGAAAATATTTACCTTGTTGCAGTACACAGGGCTGCAACAGGGTAGATTTAGAAAGCTTTTTGAACCATGAAGAAAATCCATTTACATTTTGAAGTTCTTTGAATATGGTGGGAGAAACAATCTTTGGCCCCTGAAAATATCCTGAGTCATATACTGGATTCTGTGAGACTCATATTATGCAGAAGATACTTTGGGGGTGCGGTGATGTTACATGTGGTAAGATGGAAAGACTACTTTGGATTTGCTGGGTGACCCCTCCATGTAATTATTGCTATTTTGATGATGTAGAGAAACAATTATCGGAAGATCAAATGATAAAACAAAAAAAAAAGAAGATGAGACCATGGGAGCAGAGGAGGAAAGGTGCACATGAGAGGAGAACCTGACACAAGAGAGAATACAGCCTCCAGAGGATAGAAATGGATAAACAGATTTCTCCAGGGAGTCTGACAAGAGAGGAGGGTCCTGCAGGTACACAGCAGGATTTCAGATGTGGGTGTATGGTTTTGAGTAGTAAGATGGCTTGTGGAAAAAAGAATAAGATCCTTGAAGTCTCATAAGTGTCTTT
>PVKU01017475.1:0-11396 GCA_004027475.1 Anoura caudifer
CCAAGGTCATGCATATTCCACTGGAATCAACCCCTTTTTCTGCCATCTTGCCCAAAGTGTCATTCTCCAAAATGGCCAGCAGACGGCAGCAGAGACCGATGAATGCAACGCATACCCCACTCCTGCCTTGTTGGAAAGGTTCCAGCCTTTTTAACTGTGACATCCAAACACAGGCACACGTTTCATTTTCAAAAAAAAAAAGGGATGGTGGCACAATGTCGTCCCCATTCTGTTCCACTCCCCTCTGCCATCTTGCAGCAGCAGAGAATTCTCCCAGGGGCTTTTTCCAGGCTTCCTGGGAACGGAAATTTCTCACCACTGAGAAAATTCGGAATACCGAACTCAATATCCACATGAAGGTGCGAGGTCTGGAGAGCACTGCAGATCAATCACAAATATGCAGCCAGGCTGAAACCCTTTTTCCATGGTCTCCAAAGAGAAATCTGTGCTCTCACCTCATCCTGAAGCTTCAGAGACGTCTCCGACTGAATTCGGGGCTCTTTCCCTTGGAGGATGCTTTCCGTAGATCTGATAGGGAGCGGTACCTGTTCCGAGGAACCTGCTGCATTTCCACAAACACCTCCTGCTGCAGGACTCCATCGAAATCCGCTACAACGGCAACCTCACCTCCTTTGGGTGAAGACCACCTTTTGGAGGGGGATGGTGCTGCTTCCTGGACTGGCCCTCCATCTCTCCCATTCCACGTTATTATAAAATATCCGTGATTCATCCACCTTCAAAATTTAGTTTAGAAATAGAACAGTTTCCTTCTCTTTCATTAGAGAACTTCATGTGCTTTGGGGATCAAAAGGGCCCCCCTTCCTCCCCGGTTCACATCTCTGGAACCCAAACTTCAAAGCGATGGACCTAACTCGGCAGGTGCAAGTGATTTTCAATGCTTGATCAGGGTGCTTTAAGGATGTTGCCTGTCCCCCATGGGCCATACCATGGTCTGCCCTCAGGGAACCTCTGTCCTCCACTGCAACTGGTACGCCACACCCATAGGGCATCGGCACGTGAGAATCTCCAGCATGGACCGTCATCCACTACAGACATGTTGTGTCACTCACGGCAACCTCTCCACACGCACCGCACATCTTTCTGTACCTCACAGGGGTGCTTTTACCTTTCTTGAAATGAAAAACCCAAAAGGACCGAATATGTGGCTTATGTTACTCCACCTTCAGAGTGAAAATAACAACGCACCCATTCACCAGTTGTGTTCACACTGTTTTTAACACACCCTGGTGTAACAGCTGTCACGTTGCAATCTAACAACACCGTTTCGAAAGACATCAAGGCAAGTGTGCACGACCAAAGCAATTTCATAGCGTAGGTGTGTGTGGTGGGGGAGGGTGGGGGACAAAACTGAACTGGTTACCAGACCGATGGAAGGCACGGTTCAACCATCATCACAGCCTTGAAATCTTACACAGAATGTTTTTGGCTCTCATAGCACTTCAGTGACCATTCACACTGAATGGATGACTGGAAAGTTCTGTTGCTTGGCACTTCTGAGGTGGACTCCTACATAACCTCCTCAATGAACCACCAGGGCCATTACAAAATGACTCCACATGACAGACGGTAAAAAGGATCCACACCAAAACTTGAGAAAGTTTCACCCTTGACTGCACGTGTTGCAAGCGGAAGCTGCAAAGGGACAAGTTTGGCACCCGGACGGGGAATCTAAAATGCTGAACAAAGTCCAGGCAAATCCAAGAAACGAGGCTGGAGACATATATGGAAGGGCACCTACGTACCATGATGCGGCTGATATTTTGCTTTGGTATTTTGTTTTAGGTTTTTTTGGTAATTGTTACTCCAACATTATGTATGAATTTTACCTCCCCATTCTTTAAGGAAGCTGCAGCAGACCAAGCAAACACAAAGGACTTTCAAGCAAACCTGTACCTGGTCAAAGCCTGATTCCAGTAGGCTGCAAAGTCAGTTCAAAATAGAGTCACATAGAACACGTTCACTGCTCCCTTTGTCCTTCATCTGCAAACCACTCCCAAGGTAACTGGACAGTGCTGCCATTTGGACGTTTACAAATGCAACTGTGATGAATACTTCCATCAAAAGCCGTGGATACTGCGTTGAAATCAACCACTTTTCCGGAAGACCTACACTAAGCTGTCGTTCCCCAAAACGGCCACCGGATGGCAGCAGAATCCGCCAGATGGACCCCATATCCCACGGATAGCTGGGCTGAAAGGTTCCTTGCTTTGGTAGCCTGACATGCAATGACGGACACACTTTTCATTCCCCCCTCCCCCACCTCCGACAGCGTGACTGGAAAACAGCCTCGCTGTTTTCTTCCACTGCCTTCCGCCACCTTTCAGGCGGTTTCAACGTTCCCATTGTCCCACAACATGGTTATCTTTCCGAGCACGGACATCTTCCGGTTCCCTCCTGCACTCTACCAGGGAATGCTCATTTCTTTCCAACAAGACATTCAGAGAGACAAAACTCAAACGCCATGCAAAGGGGCACGATCTGGTGAGTACTGTGGATGGACCACGACAGTGATGCTAGGCTGAAATCATTGTTCCGTGGTCAGAAAAAGAAACATGCACTCTTCACCTTATCCTCAATCTCATATATCTTCTGCTGACAGATTCCAGGCTCTTTTGCTTCGATGGTGCTTTCAGTGGGTCCAAAGGGGAGCAGTACATGTTGCCAGTAACCTGCTGGTTTCCCCAGGAGCTCCCACTGCGGGACTCCCTCCCGAATCCACCAGAGCGGACCATGACCTCCCATGGATGAACATTGCCCTTTGGAGCGGCTGCTGGTGGTGGTTCCTTGGTTTGCCCAGAATCTCTCCTGTTCCACATTGTTCTCAAATACAAACCATTCACTCCCCCCCACAACCAACAAGTTGGCCTTGGAAATGGAAGATTTCCCTTACCTTTCACTAGAGAATCACTTGTAGACATGTGATCAGGAGGATTCCCCTACAACCCCAATTAACTTCTCTGCAACCAAGTGTTAAAGCAATTCATGAAACCATGCTGATGCAAATGATTTTCCACGCTAGATTAGAATACTTTCAGTATGTCGCCTGTCTCCCACGTGCCATAACATGGTCTATAGTCAGTGAAGGTCTGCCCTGGATGACTCTCCACTGCTACCCATCTGCCTACCGGTGGGGCAACTGAGTGTGAAAAATCCCCAGCATGAAACTTGCGATCCGCTTCGGACACGTTCCATCACTCGCAGCAATGTCTCCACACACCACAAACCTTTCCTTAAAGTTGCACCTTTACCTTCCTTGAAACGACAAAGCCAAAAGAGCTGGAAATGTTGCTCATGTTCATGAATCTTCAGTGTGAAGAGCGCCACACGCACAATCTCCAGTGCTGATGAGATTTTCTTATTGGACGCTGAGAGGATGGCTGCTAGGGCACATTCTAACAAAACAGCTTCAAATGACGTTAAAGGCAAGTATAAGTGACAGGAGCCAGGTGATGGGGGTAGGGTGCAACAGTGGAAGTGAGGCTGGGGACCGAATCAACTTTTTGGTCAAACAGACTTTTCGGCCACCCTGACTGAACTCAAGGTTCAACAAGCAGAGCTGCCTCCAAACCCTCTACAGTGTGTTTGGCTCTCCTAGCCCTTATGCTGGCACTCACACAGGATGGAGGAGAATGTTCTGTTGTTCCGGACTTCTGAAATACACTCCTACAGAAGCTCCAAAATGAGTCCCCGTTACAATGAAAAAATAAGGTGACCAGAAAAAGGCTAAACATGCTATGCCCAAAACTTGACAAAGTTCTTCACCGTTGAATGCACACATTAGAAGCTGAAGATGGGAATGTACAAGTTTGGTGCCCATACGAGGAATCTAAAAAGGTACATGTACTCTAGGCAAAGCGAAAAAAAGAGACTGTACACATGTCTGGAAGGGCAATACAGACAATAATAGCACTGATATTTTACTTCCCTTTCTTTTCTATCTCTTGGGGCAGCATTATGTATAAATTCTACCTTCACATAAGACGACGAAGCTGCAGCAGACAAAGCAATCACAAATCATTTTCAAACACACCTGCCACTTGACAAAACCTGACTCTACTACACTACAAAGCCACTTCCAACAAAGGTCAGATAAACCACGTTCGTCGCTCCCCTTCCCTTAACTTACAAACCAATCACAAAGTAACCAGACAGTGCTGAGATTTAGATGCTCTCAAACGCACTTGTAAACACCACTGCCAGGAAAAGTCATTGTCATTCCACTGGAATCAACCACTTTTCCTGCTGACCTGCACCTAGGTGTCATCCCCAAAATGACCACAAGATGGCAGAAGACAATGACAGAGGCAGGGCAAATCCCATTAATGGTTTGGCCAAAAGGCTCATTGGCTTTGTACCATGACATTCGATCACAGGCACACTTTTCATTTTCCCTCAAACATGGTGACTGCACAAGGTTGTCACCATTTTCTTCCACGGCCCTCTACCACCTTTCGGGTAATCTCACCAATTCCATAGTCCCGCAAATTTGTTCTCTTTCAGCGCAAAAAACTCTTCCCAGTGCCTTCTGCAGTGTTCCAGGGAATGAAAATTTCTCTCCTTAAAGAAAACTTCAGACAGATGAACTAAAGGGTCATGGGAAGGAGCAAGGTCTCTGAGCACTGTGGAGGAGTCGGGACCACGCAGCCAGGCTGCAACTGTTCTCCATGGTCACCAAACAGAAATGTGCTCTGTCACCTAATCCTAACCTTCCACATCTTCTGCTGACAAACTCCAGACTCTTTCCCTCGGGCAGAGCTTTCAGTTCGGATGACGGGGAGCAGTGCCTGCTGCCAGTAACCTGCTGGCTTTCCGGAACCAGCTCCTACTGCAGGACTCCCTCCCGAATTCACCACAAGGGCACCACCACCTCCTTTGGATGAAGACCGCCCTTTGGAGGGGTGAGTGGTGGTTCCTTTCTTTGCCCTCAGTCTCTCCCATTCCACATTATTCTCAGATAGCAAACATTCATCCTCCCCCTACACATACAATCTTCATGGAAATGGAACACTTTCCTTACATTTTAGTGGAGAACCACTTGTGCAAATCCACTCATGAAGGATCCCCCACTACCCTGCATAACTCCTGTGGAGCCCAAATGGCAAAGTGATTAACGTAACCAAGCTGGTGCAAATGATTTTTGAACCTGTTCAGGATACGTTGAACATGTTGCCTGTCTCCCACCTGCCATGACGTGATCTGTCCTCAGTGAACATCTGCCTTTCAGGGCTCTCCACTGCACCTGGTCTGCCTGCCTGTGTGAGAAATCTCCACCATGAAACTTCGCAATCCACCTCAGACACATTCCATCAGTCACAGCATCTTCTCCACACGCACACCACAGATCTTTTCTTGCCTTACAGTTGCACTTGTATCTTGTTTGAAATGACAAAGCCAAAAAGACCAACTATGTTGCTTGTGTTCATGCATCTTCACTGTGAAAATGGCCAACCATACACTCACCACTTGTGAGATTTTTTTTATCACACGCTGATGGAACACCCATCACGATACAGTCCAACATCATGGTTTCAAATGAAGTTAAAGACAAGTCATGGTAACCACCACAACCCCAGCCCCTAACCCTAACCCCGAACTATGTCACACACCAGACACCAGACCGGGTGTCCAAAGCCTGTCCCTGACTCCACATGCTTGACTCTGGACATCACACCACAGAGAACAGTGTGTCCTCCTATTTGATTCTCTAAACCCTTGAAATGTAATCATCTCATGTCTAAAACCATGAAGCAATTTTCTTTTAAAAAAAAAATGTTGTATTACATCAATCAAATGATGCCATGATGATGCACATTGGACATGAGATACATGAGACTGCTGCTGGCATAACGAGGCACACGCTTTGAAAGCAAAACCAATTAAAGTCATGAGTAAATGGGATGTCCTCCTGATTAAAAAATTCTAGGCAGCAGGAGAAGCTATTTCAAGAGTAAGTAGACCACCCATGGACTTGAAGTAAATGGTTCCACCTTATACTTTTCATCAGACTTTCTTCCACAACAAAGAACTTCATAAGTCATCAAAGAAGAGACACCTATATCATTTTAAACATTTTCTTTATTTAATTTTAGAGAGGGGAAGAGAGGGAGAAAGAGAGGGAGAGAAAAATCAATGTGTGGTAGCCTCTCACGCACCACCTACTGGAGGCCTGGCCTGCAACCCAGGCATGTGCCCTGACTGGGAATCAAACCGGTGACCCTTTGGTTCGCAGGCCAGCACTCAGTCCACTGAGAGACAACAACCAGACTGACATTGGTATTTTTAAAGAACTTGAATACTCCCTTCCAAAGAGAAGACATTCAGACAAAGAAAAAAAAAGGGGAGGAAAATGTTCAATGGCTAAAGCAGTGTGATACCCTTTCCACAACTGCAAAGGCTATAATGTGAAAGCAAAACTGAGAAATGCTTCTAATCACAAACAAAAATTCAAATGACCATTTCCTTTGTAAATGTAAAATATGGCAGACCTTGTATACACTGGTTGCTATGTCCTCAAAACAAATACCCAAATGTGTTCAACTCTACTTTGAAATACACACCTGAGAAACGGAAGACAGCTGCTATAACAAACACGATAATTCCTGTTGGTTATAACAATACAAGATTGTTCATAACAGCAAGGTTAACAAGAACTGAAAGGTAGACAGTATTCAAATGTCCATCCACAAGTAAATGAATATACAAAATTGGGTTATTCTGTCACTGAAAAGGTCCTGGACCCAAGGCAGGTTCGCCCTGGCAAGGACTCATGTGTGTAGATTCTTGACTTCCTGCAGTAAAAATGTCACAACACAAAACTAGGGAATTTTGAGGGTTTGTAGATTAAATCCAATGAAGGTGAAACAAAGAAAGGGCTTCACGGAGCAGAGGCACAATCACAGCAACAAGAGTGACCACGGGCAGAGCTGATTCTCGGGAAACAGAAAAGTTAGACACAAAGAAGGTCCTTGGAGACAGGATCAGGGGGTGAGCCCGGGACGAGCTGCCACTGCCCACTGCTCCCCTGGCTGCAAGTCCCAGGGACCTTTGGAGACGAGGAGAAACAAAGCAAAGATACGCAGCAAACAAGAGAAGGGAAGGTGCATGTGTGCTCAATGAACAGTGCACGCTGGGTCCTTTGTCTTCAGGGTTTTACCTGTTTTCTAATGTTGAGGACGTTAGAGGAGGTCTTACAAGGGTCATCTGCACAGAATACTCAGCTTTCCAGGGGTGCCCTTTGAGGTGCTGATGCAACAAGGCGAGCACACAGAGTGATCAAGGTCCTTCTCTGGTAATTTCTCCTTCGGAAAAGTCACCAGAGAAGGGCTGGGACTGAGAGGAGTCTTCCCCTGCATGGTCTGGAATGTCTGAACCATTCACTCTCCAGTGTCCTTGGTTAGGAAAGATAAGATCCTCAGATTTATTACCTAGCTGTAAATTGCTAGGCCTTATTGAGCTATCAAGCCCAGTTTTCCATGCCACCACCAAGAAATTTTCCTACACTTTTTATTAACCAGCCTCGAATCCACACACTTGGAGATTCATATTGGCAGTGAATTTCTAACAATGATCATCTGTTGACAGGCACCAGACACCAGAGCCAAACTCAGGATCCTGGACACAGACTTTTGACTCTGAAAGCTGGACCTTGGAGCAGACCCAAACCAAAACCTGCACTCCAGGACCAAAGCCCCAAACCCAAAGCCATGTGCACACACCTGAGCCACACGATCTGGTCCGAAGGCCAAACACCAGATGCCAGGGATTGACATCGGACTCTTATAATGTCAGATTTCATACACCAAAACCAAAAGCTTCATCTGCACATGGACCTCACATGAGAACCCAGGACACAAAGCCACATCCTAAGAGGTGCAAGATTGTAGACACACAACCAAATCCATTTTGACTCTGAAGCACAGTCCCTGGACACAGGATGCAGATCTATAACCAGGATGCCATGGCCAGAATTTGGAGCTGGAGCCAGACACCGGGCCCCTGTTGCCAGAGACCAGAGGCAGGAGCTGAACCAGATCTGTCCATTGTAAAGAACCCTGTGATTCAATAAGATAAAACCCATCCCTCCAAATACAAACTTCAAAATTTTACCAAACCCAGCAGCAACAGGCCAAAACACAGAGTGAACAAAAAGGATGGTGACCTGGGAGGGCAGACGTCCATGATCTCTCAGCTGCAACAGGCTCAGGAGTTAGCACTGTCTCAGCATTCATTCCACACTGCTGGCTTTTCAAAACTGTGAGGGATGATTTAAAATGGATTATTTTCCACAAACCTTGTCAGCTCTAATGCCTGTGGGTTAATAAAAAAAAAATCAGATCAATACAAGATATTCAACATTTCATACATACCTGAGTACAAATGAATACCAGACAACGAGGAGATACCAAGTATATAGGACCTTTGGGAGTATAGGGAAACAGGGTCTTATAGAGGTACAATGGGTGATAGACAGGAAATCTATGAAAAGTGCAGCATTCATGGAATGTTACTGTTTGTTACACAATCCTACAAACTAAATTAATAAGCTCTTCCAAATTTCATCAATGTAATCATTCAGTTGAGAATAGGTTGCTTTGCTACAACTGTTAAATCTTGTAGCAACATCAGCAGCCACAGCCTGAGAGAGTGACCAGCAGCCAGGAGGGCCTCATATCACCCTCAGGGAGTCAAAGGACTGAGCATCCCTAACTGCAGACCATCCACCTCTGCCTGCAGCCGGCGGAGAGAAGCGGGGCCTGCGAGTGCAGGTCAGGTGACCGTAAAGCCACAACCAGGAGGTAAGCCACAGCCACACGGGTGGGACAACGACACAGTCAGGACCTCAGTGCTACCGGTACATCAGGCAGCTGGGATATGGCCACGTTTGAAACAGTTGAGACATCGATGAGCCGGTGCATCGATGCAGGAGGACAAAGGCACAGCCAGGACACTGACACAACAGGACATGAACACGGCCAAGACATCTACACAGAAAGGACAGCGACGCAGCTCATATGTGGATTTCATCAAGGCATCGACGCAGATGGTACAGAAGTGCGGCTGAGATACCGAGGGACCTGGGACATCAACAAAGGTAGGAAAGTGGCACAGCCAAGAAATCCATGCAGGTGGCACAGCGGCGCAGTCGGGACATCGAGGCAGATGGGATGTAGACATGCAGGCAACACAGCAGCACAACCTCCACATCGACACAGACAGGACAGTGATGTGGAAGGGACACAAACCCAGACAGGACGGCAGAAGGACCAGTACATCAAGGCTGAGAGGACCTAGACACAATCGTGATTTCAGCAAGGCTGGGATGTTAGCATGTCGAGGACGTGGACACAGGAGGGACATCTATGCTGATAGGATGTCAACACACATGGGACATTGGATCACAAAGACGTGGACACAGCGGAAACATGGACACAGGTCTGACCCAGAAAAGATGCCCAATTACCTGATGTAAAGACACTGCCATTGTACATGGGAGAGAGAAGGAAAAATGAACTACAAAGTCCGATTACCTGAAAGTAATAACATCCATGACTAAGTGCCATTCCATTCAACATTTGTACATCATTCACCACAGCTGACAACCTTTCCTGCTGGTCTGCACTAAGGTGTTCTTCCCAAGATGCACTTGAGATGAGAAGAGAGCCACATTAGGACATTTCGCTAAGTGACCATAATGAGCCATAAAGCAAGATTAAACAAATTACAAAGAACTAAAATTACATAGAGTATAATTCTTGCTTTCATTGCCATTAATGTAGAAATAAGGAGCAAATGGTAATTAATAGGTCCTTACATTTAAAAGTTATGAACTGCACTTCTAAACTGCATCGCAATCCACAGTCGTTGATAATCCACTGGAATCAACCACTTTTCCTGCACTAACATGTCATTCCCACGAATGCCCACAAGAGGGCAGCAGTATACACACTTAGAACACTTTGGATGTGACCATACTGTACCACCCACCCGTTTTCAACAAACTTTAAACTTCAGGACTGACATTATAAAAAAATCATGTGTCACCCTCATGGCTGCTAACATACAGGTCAAAAACAAAACTAGAACATCCTTTTATATCAATGGAATGAAAGACACTTCTCAAATAACATTCCATGAACCCTTAGTAGATAATTCACTAGAGCCAATGACTTCTCCTGCTGGCCTGCACGAAGCTGTTATTCCCAGGTGACACATGACATGGCAGCAAAGGGCCCCACTTGGGACATTTTTTCAAAGGGACCATCCACTGCTAAGGCCAGTTTTAACAAATTTCAAAGAACTGAAATGATATACAGTATGTTTCTTTCTGTCATTGCTGTTAATATGGAACTAGGGAACAAAAGGTAACGACTAAGTCATGATATTTAAAACTTTCTAAATACACGTCTAAATAACATTGCAATCAACGTTCATTGATACTCTCCTACAGTCAACCACTTTTCCTGCTGATCTGCCACTAACCTGTTATTCACAAAAGGCCCACAAGAGGGCAGCGGAGATGCACACTTGGAACACTAGACTATTTGCTTGACCAAAAGGTTCAGTCAATTTTTAGGTAAAGACATAATGAAAAAGAGGTTTTTCGTTTTCACCAAGAATTTCATTGAACAATGTAGTCACCGTTTCGTCCCACTGCTTTCTTCAGTCTTTCAGGCATCTTCACAATTCCATCTTCCCCAAAGTTTTCAACTTTTGGCCAAGCCAATATAAAGCAAGTTTCAACAAGCATCACAGCATTGAAATTACATACAAAACGTTTCTCTAAGTGTTCCTGTTGCACTTAAGCTAGAATTCATTAAAACTGAGTGACTGGAAAGTCCTTCTATTTGGTAGTTTTGTAATACACTTGTAAATAACCTCAAAAATAAAACCATTTGAATTATGAAATAAACTGAATGGGGATAAACATACTACATACCAAAACTTTCGAAAAACATCTTCACCCTTAAATGCACAGCATCAAAAATAAAGGCTGAAAATATGCAAGTTTTGTGCCCATACTTATGACCTAGAACAGTAAATGAAATCCTGAAACAGTATACAGAAACGTGCCCATCAGCATATCTGCAAGTGCATATACATAAAATGATAGCAGTTCTTTTTAACTCTTTAGATAGAATTTTGAATGTTTTCTCATTGTTTAAGTAAGCAGCAACATAGTAAATTAAAAATGCTTTTCAAGCACACTTGGAACTTTTTAAAACATGACTATATTTAGCTGTAAGGCAGGTTTCAACAAATGTCTCATAAACTATGTTTATTGCTGTCTTTGCCATTAATCTGGAAACCAGTCACAAGGTAACTAGAAAGTCCGTATATTTAGATGTTTTAAAATACACTTCTAAATACCTTCCCAA
>PVKU01017476.1:0-11390 GCA_004027475.1 Anoura caudifer
CAAATGGGATCTCATCAAAATAAAAAGCTTCTGCATGGCTAAAGAAAACAGTATTAAAATAAAAAGAGAACCAACTGTATGGGAAAATATATTTGCCAATGATACCTCAGACAAGGGTTTAATCTCCAAAATATATAAAGAACTTACATGACTCCACTCTAAGAAGACAAGCAACCCAATTAAAAAATGGGCAAAGGACTTGAACAGACACTTCTCCAAGGAGGACATGCAGAAGATCCAGAAACACATGAAAAGGTGCTCAATATCGCTTGCTATCAGAGAGATGCAAATTAAAACCACAATGAGATACCACTTCACACCAGTCAGAATGGCCATCACAAACAAACCAACAAACAACAAGTGTTGGAGAGGTTGTGGAGAAAAGGGGACTCTAGTGTACTGTTGGTGGGATTGTGGACTGGTACAACCACTATGGAAAGCAGTATGGAATTTTCTAAGAAAACTAAAAATGGACCTACAGTTTGACCCAGCAATTCCACTGCTAGGATTATATCCTAGGAATGCTGAAACATCAATCCAAAAGAACCCATGCACCCCAATGTTCATAGCAGCACAATTTTCAATAGCCAATGTTGGAAGGAACCTAGGTACCCATCAGTAAATAAATGGATCAAAAAACTATGGTACATTTACACAATGGAATTCTATGCAGCAGAAAGAAAGAAGGAACTCCTACCCTTCGGGACAGCATGGATGGAGCTGGAGAGCATTATGCTAAGTGAACTAAGCCAGGCAGTGAAGGACAAATACCATATGATCTCACCTTTAACAGGAACCTAATCAACAGAACAAACAAACAACCACAATATAACCAAAGACACTGAAATGGAGAAGGGGTTGATAGTCACCAGAGGGGAGAGGGGAGGGAATTTCAGGGGGAAAGGGGAAGGGTTTGGAGCAACAAATATAAAGGTCACATGGACAAAAACTAGCGGCGGTGAAAATGGGAGGGGGGTGGGGAGGGCTGCGGTGGTGGGCTGGAATGGAAGCAAAAGAGAAAACTGTACAAGAACAACAATTAAAATAAATTTTTAAAAAGATACAAAAAAAATAAAGAGGAATAGTATTTAATTTTTCACTGACTGAGACGTAAGCCTGGGATCTTGCTGGCACACCTCAGTCAGGATTAGGAACAGCTGTAGTCTTCTGTGGCTACACAAATCATGCAGGTTAATACATCTCTGGTTAATAGAATGCCAGAAAACAGAATTTATTGTAGCAGTCAAGCATTATTGCAGAACATAACAGTAATACCTTTCCAAAGAAACCAACAGAGCCTACACTATTTTAATGGTTTAAATCAATCTTAAATATACTGTAACATTGGGGGGCCTCAACCTTTTAAAAATAAAACAAAATAGCCAAGAAGAGGAAGTTTGGATAGGGGAAGAAGAAAAATATGCATTTTGATAATACATTGTCAGGAAATAAAATTTGTTATACAATGGCCATCCAGAGAGACAGCTTTCAAAAGGATAGAACTTTATTTAAAAAATGAAGTTTAATCACAAATTTCACTTACAAAGTTTTAAAAGCTTTTAAATGCAATTGTTTTATTTTTCAGTATCTTACTATGTAACCACTCAGATTTTCCAAACAGATACATTAGAAAAGATCATACCTTTTACTTTAAGAGAAGGCAAATAAGATAAAAAGGGAGTAAAGAGTCCTATATATATTGCAGTGCTTTGTGGCCAGCAGGATACTTGGAGTACCTGTTAGGACTGACCGAAACACTTCTCCCCAGGAGGCCAAACCCTGACCTTGTTAGCCCAGTTTTTATATTAAGGTTTTACTGAATAGCCAACTCCCTTAAACTATTGAAAATAAAATTTCATTTTAAAAATTCTGTATTTACAAACAAGCAAGCAAAATATAACCAGAGACATTGAAATTAAGAACAACCTGACAGTAACCAGAGGGGAGGTGGGAGGGGGTGATGGAGGGAAAGGGGAGAAGGGATTTCAGGAACAACTATAAAGGACACATAGACAAAATCAAAGTGGGGTGGAATCAGAGGAGGGGGGTGGGATGTCTGGAGTGAGGGAGGAGTGGTGGGTGGGAAATTCAGACAACTGTACTTGAACAACAATAAAATTTTTAAAAAGCAACTGAGCCTAAAAAAAAACTAAGCAAATAACTAGAACAGGAACAGAATCACAGAAATGGAGATCACATGGAGGGTTATCAGCAGGGGAGGGGAAGGGGGAAGGATGGAGGAAAATGTACAGGGAATAAGAAGCGTAAATGGTAGATACAAAATAGACAAGGGGAGGTTAAGAATAGTATGGGAAATGGAGAAGCCAAAGAACTTATATGTATGACCCATTGACATGAACTAAGGTGGGGGAACATTGGTGGGAGGCGGGGGTGGGGTGTAGGGGAATAAAAGGGAGAAAAATGGGACAACTGTAATAGCATAATCAATAAAATATATTTTTAAAAAGAAAAAAATTCTGTTTTTATAACTTTGAGCAGAATACCCCTTGTATAAAATTAAGCACAATTGCATATTATATCGCCTATTTTCCCTGACTTTGAAGATAGGAAACAAGGGGTTGCCATTATCCTCTCATGGTTTCAATTTCAGAGTGTTAATTTTACCTCTGCTCTTTTTATCTTGATTCCTAACTCAGAGTTTCCAGAAATGGAAACTTTTAAGATAGTCTACCCTCAGTGCAGAAGACCTTGAAAAAAAGATGTCTTTGTTATGTCGCCATTCCACAAACATCTTCTTCCAGTGAAGTTGTCCTGTGATATCCAATAACCTGTCTAAACTTGCCAATGGTGATTTCTACTATGTGTACTAAAGCTGTAAGTTATTCTCCAAGTGATTTCCATTCATAAAGGGAATGTATTTATTTTTCCTTTATGAGAAAGTAATTTTAATACATAAAAAAACCTTTAGATATTTGTTCAGTACTTTAAGTAACATAGCATCCTTAGAGGTTACTTTTTTGAACTATGGTTTGGATTCAAAGATATTCTATGTCTTCTCAAGTAAAATAAATTTTTGTTCATGAAAGCCACATGTTTTAAAATACACAGATTGTTGTTGTTAGATAGTACCTTGAAGAGCATATTGGTACCAAGTGCTGAGATACAAAGGGAACAGGAATTTGAAAATGGTTTCAAATGATTAAGTTCACTTTTTCCTAATTATTCTCCCAAGTACCTACAATCTATTGTCTTAGTCATAACAAAATTGTCTTTGCTATGTGTCACCTGAATATAAATCCATCTTTAATTAGGCCTTTTATAGTTTTTGTGACCTTGAGTAGTTCTGATATTAACTTCTATAAACTATATTTTATTGTCTATTATAATTCAGGTATTCATTCATTCACTCTCCCATTCAAAAGCATTTTAGTGCCTACTATGTTCAAGGCACTGTTTTATGTACTATGAATATGACAGCTAACAAAAGATCCTTTCCTCAGAAAGGTTATAGTCTATTAATTGAAATAATAATTGGAAATAAATAACAAATATAAAACAGACACTCTAAGATAGGTACAGTCAGCAGCTGTGGAAGTTCAGAGGCAGACAATTGTGATACTATGATTTATAATTAAAAATATGTATTTTGTCTTATTCCACTGTTCCTAGCACAGAGCTTCTAAAATCCTTGGAATTTCTTAAGTGTGAGAACTATAAAGATGTCTCTTGTCATTAATAAAGTAACTTTTGGAACCTAAGGATGGTGCTTGGTGTCCAGGAAAACCAACCACGTGACTAGAAGGTTGGAACTTTAAGTCCCATCCCCTTGACCTCTTGGAGTGAGGAGACGCTGGAGGTTGAATCACTGGCCAATAGCCAATGATTTAATCAATTCTTCCAATGAAGACTCAGTAAAACCCTCAAAGGATGGATTTTGAAGAGCTTCCAAACTGGTGAATATGTGCAGGTGCAGGAAGAGAGAGAGAAGACATGGAGGCTCTGCTCCTTTTCCCATACCATGACCCTATGCTCTGTTCAATCTGGATGTTTTTTAGTTATATAGATTCTTTTGTAATAAATCAGTAATCTAGTAAGTAAAATGTTTCCCTGAGTTCTGTGAGCTGCCTTAGCAAATAAATTGAACTGGAGAAGGGAGTCTTGGGAACCTCTGACTTATATAGCCAGAGGATCAGAAGTACAAGTAATAATGTAGTTTTCTAATTGGCATCCTGAGTTGGAGGAGTCATTGGAACTTCCAATTTGTAGCCAAGTGTCAGAAGCACAGGTAACAGTCTGGCCTTGAAACTGGCATCTGAAGAAGGATGGGGGAAAGTTGTTAGGACTGAACCCTTAATTTGTGTAATCTGGTGCTATCTCCAGGTAAATAGAGTCAGAATTGAGGTGAATTATAGAACATCCAGTTGGTGTCCAAATACTATTTGTTGGGGTGGTTGGGAAACCCCCCACACACATCAGAATTGGTACCAGAATCAATTTAACAATATTTTACATTGGGTATTTGAGATGGCTTGCCTTGTGGAGGATACTGCATTTGACTTGAACGTTAAAAGATTTTAAGAGTGAACAGTTAAGGACAATAGTGGGAAATAACTCCAGGCAGAGAAGAAAATAAAGAGATTCAAAAACTTAGTGTGTGAACAGAGTCATGTTTAGTTCAACCCAAGTGAAGTGAAGAGTATAAAAGGGATGGATGGGAAAATTAAGTAGGGGCTGGATTATGGAGCCTTTGAATTCCTGGCTAAAATATCTGAGTATCCTTCAGTACCAATGTGGAGGCCACAAAGGGCTCTGAGCAGGATGGTCTAAGTGATAATGTGTAATCTGGATTAGAATGAGGGCAAACTGAAGGCTGAGGAAAGTGAGGGTTCCCTTTGAAAGATGATGAAGACCCTGGCTGGTGTGGCTCAGTGGACTGAGTGCTAGCCTGCAAACCAAAAGGTCACCGGTTTGATTCCAGCTCAGGCACACGCCTGGGCTGCAGGCCAGGTACCCATTTGGGGGTGTGCAAGAGACAACAATCAGTGTTTCTCTCATATATCATGTTTCTGTCCCTCTCTTCCCCCTCTCTAAAAATAAATTTTAAACATCTTTTTTAAAAAAAGAAAGATAATGAAGGCTTCAAGTAGGGAAGTATCGATGACACCATAGGAGATACTGAATAAGTAGTTGTTGAATTAATGAGTTAAATGAATTAGGAATTAATGAGTGAAACAACCTATCCAGAAAGCTCTTTATAACCTAAACTATTATTGTTTACCCCTAAATAATTCAATTAAATATAAAGAGAATGGCAACAATAGCCACTTACCTTCTTTAATCTTCAAAATAACATATTTTTAAAAGCATTCATCTGACTCTCACAGTAATAGTTAGGAAATTGAATATAAGTATTCTCCTTAAATTTCTGAATTTCCATAAAAGCTCTGTGGTACCACACCATGTTGCAGCATTTTTCAACCTTTTAAAAATGAAACAGAACAGAGAATAGATTAGAAAATATCAGAGTAAATTGCATATGGAAAGTACAGTTTCAAGAAACTTTTCAATGTGTGACACAATATGAAATTATATTTTGATGTGACTCAAAGTCAGTATACTCTCTGGTATTTTCCATGTTATCCTAATCCCTTATCTGGCTCCTGTCATGGCTCTTCAAAGCCAGCAATGAATAGTCATTCTGCAGTATTATGATTTCTTATGAATGTGATTCCTATTTGTATTAGAAGCCTTCCAACAAATGCACACTAAAATTCATTTTTTAATTTTTAGTATTTTCTTATAGAGCAACATATCTTCACTTCTTTCAGAATGCTTTCAGAAGGGCTCACTGTGAAGTGCATTCCTAGAACTCCTGCAGAGTACTGAGCTGCTTTTAAGTTAAAGTGTTGGGGGGTTGAGGGGCGGTCATTCCAGGTAGGACAGCCATGAGATTTGCTGTTCTTTAAGTCAACAATTTTAAGCAGTTAAATCACTGCTATTTGCTGAAATAAAATTTATTTTAACTTTGTTTTTTCTTTTGTTTTTTTTTCCCCTCTCAGCTGCCTGCCTTGTGCTTGGCTGTATGATTTTCCCTGATGGCTGGGATTCAGATGAAGTAAAACGAATGTGCGGAGAAAAGACAGACAAGTACACTCTCGGGGCTTGTTCAGTCCGCTGGGCATACATCCTGGCTATTATTGGGATTTTGGATGCCCTGATCCTCTCATTTCTGGCATTTGTACTTGGTAATCGACAAGACAGCTTGATGACAGAGGAACTAAAGGCAGAAAACAAAGGTAAGATTGCTTTGGGGAACGCTTACCTGGACATCTAAGCACAAAAAATAATACTCTCCATTCTTTCCCATCAAGTACCAGTGCTTCCCCTGTGCATCTAATTTGCTGCATCTTTTAATGCTCTCTGGTTTCCCTCAGACTTAACTCAAAAAGTTCATACCATTAAAGTATATTTTTACACTCAACTTTCTGAGGCTGAGTCCATTATTATTATTCAAATACATTTTTTCCAATTTCTTCTTTGCTGCCTTCCTGAGTTAATGGCTATGAATATAACATTTTTTCTTTCTTTTTGTCTATTTGACTAAATGGAGAGTGCTTCCCCTCCATGTATTCAGCTATCATCTGGGTTGAAGTAAATGCCAGGGGAATCTCAGGAAATTATCTATAACTGTCTTTATTAACTGTTCACAATCACTTTATTTGAATTCAGACTCATTCTCACAGAAAGATAGTGATACGAGTCCCAAATAGTTTACAGTTAGAGATTTCAGTAATTACTTAATTAGCTGAATTTTAAATGTGTTATCTGGGTAACCAAAAGTCCTCAGATTTCCTTCAAAACAAAAATACCTTCTGAAACACAAAGAAACTAGGATATAAAATAGGACATTGACTAGTGAATAATACAGAACTATTACAAGAGGCCAATAAGGGAGCAAGTCATTATTCAAGATAAATCTTTTAATTTTCTTTCCATATTTCTAAACCAATTTCTTGGGATAGAATTTACTGTCTCTGTATAGACTTAAATTCATTTAACTGTTTTATCTTTATAGCATCTCTAATACTTTGAACTTATATTAGTACCTTCAACTGAGTGGGTTCTTCTTCCAGCTTTTATTCCTAACTGGGAACTAAATCCATCTTTGAATTATGAAATTTAGCTTATGGCAAGTACTTGCTAACTTCAGAAACTTTTCACTGCTTCAACACTCCTCAAATATAAGCATATGTTAGTATCTATATAAAGTCTCATGTAATGATAGTGTAGCAAGCTTTAAATTTAGACCATCACTGTTTATGTTTATAAACTATAAACTATAAGGAGAGAAAATTGAGAAGTCTGGGAAAGCAGCAAAGTTCACCCACAAACCCTTTATCTTCCTGATTTATAGACAGAACATATATTAGTTTACTTGACTCTATCAAAAATATTCTAAACACAAAAATAATCCTTTCATGGGGAAGTAGTACTGATAGTTCCTGAAAATGCAACTACTTTCTAAGTAAAAAGGATGATATGAAGTTAATTATTAACTTTGTGAAGCACATTACAGATTTAAAGTGCTGAGGTGGACACCAGCCAGCAGTGTCCACGTCATTATGGATGAATTAAAACATACACACAGACTACCAAGTCTGGTGGAGGAATAAGAACAACAGCATGGCTTTTCTCTCAAGAGGAGCAAAAGCTGCAGCCTCCACTATTACAGGCCTTTATTCTAATATTTCTCCTCACATTACAAGATGATAGTTCTTCCTCACTCTCCCAGTTACAACAAAGGAGCCAAAGCCCCTCATTACATCACAGAAGAAGGACATTAGCAAATGAATAGGCAGCCGGTTACGCTGGGCCTCTGCAAAGTACTTGCAGGGTGAGGGGCTTTAGCAAAGAGCAAGTGTCAAAACAGCCTAAGTTTATTGCAAATCTGATTACACACAAGGGAACCTATCTGTGGGCATAGGTCCTGTCCATCTCCGAGTGGGAGCTGGGCCCACGCCACACAGAAGGGTCTGCCACAAAGTGCTTTCACATGAACTCATTAACTGGTGCCCTTGTCTATTTGTTGTCTTTGTACCTTACTGGATGTATACAGGTCTCTGTCTGGTAACTTCACTTCAAAATTAATAATAAGAATAGCTCAATATTAGAATAAGTTGCCTTTCTCTAAAGAAAAAGTTAAAGAAAATGCCACTTCAAGAGTTTTTTTTTTCATATTTTCCATGTATCTTTATAAGGATATTGCCTTGATCCATGAATCCTTCCTAACCACCACCCCAATGGACAAAACAAGAATCACTGTTACATAAATTCTAGAATATAGTAAAGAAGGAAAGAGAACTCAGTTCTAGTTAAACTATATTCCACCTACAGAGTCTTAAAATGAAAGGGAATATAGGATGCTGCTGAGACATAAATTAACCATCACAAAGGTGATATTCAAAGGCAGGCAGGAAGCAGGCAAGTGAATGACTTCATCTGTATAGACCACTGCCTTTTAAGATAATTTTCCAGTGAATTCACTGCCATCCCATTTCACTGTCTCCTGTCAGCACCTCCCACAACATTTCTTCATCCCCTCCTTTTCCAGAAGTGCAGAAGTAAATTAAAAGAGGTGTTTAGCAGAAATGTTTCATAAATTGTAAAATGACAAAATTGGAGTGACTTTTAACATACAACAAACAGAAGGCAACAACTTTGATAATGGAATTGCTGTTTTAGAAGGAATTTCCATGAGACATAAAGTTAATAAAGTTAATAATCTATAATGTGCCTTCAAAATCCCAGAATACTTTCTCATTTAAAACAACAACAACAACAACAACAACAAAGGATCTCTGGCCAGATGGCTCAGTTGGTTGGAGTATCATCCCCTACACCAAAAACATTGTGGGTTGTTTCCTGGTCAGGGCACATACCAGAGACAACCAATCAACCTCTCCCCCACCGACCACCCCACCTCTCTCCAACCTTCCCTCCTCTCTCTATCCTTGGGTGAGAATTTTTTCTGAAAGCCCCACAAAGGGAAGTGAAAACTTTCTAAATATCCAACTAACTTTATGCAGGAGTTGGTGCATGCCAGAAAACTACTGCCTGCTCTGAATTTGAGGAGCCACGCCTGCAGTCTATGTGCTGCCCCTGACTCTGGGGAAAACAGCAGACAGGCAGGTGTTCATTCTCGTTTGGGAGTTCAGCAGCATGATTTCTAAATGAGCCAACAACAGTAGGCATTTAACCTGGATATACTTGTTAATTGCATATTTTAACACACTGAACTGTGAAGTCAATTTAATTATGTAAAATTAAAGTTTCATCCAGATAAAAAGGATTTGAAATGAAAGCTTCATTTTTATTTCTTTCATTAGTTGTAAAAGGATAAATAATTACATTTGCCATAGCTTCTGTGCCACACAAGCTCTTACCTTGTCAGACACCATTCACAGGTCTGTTTCTTCATTTCTATATATGGTCTTTGGAATTGCTTATCAGTTAATTGGGTCCTCTCATGAGCTGTTTTAAAATCACTTTGTCTTCTAGTACTTACACTGCAAATGAGAAAGCATAATTATCCATCAAGAGGTGACTCCAGCTACCCTTTATTTACTAGGTGGCTTAAGCTCTTTTAATGCTATAATAAACCGAGTTAGAATAAATTTTTTTTTTAACTAATTGAGAAGGTCTTCAGAATTTTGATTTAAGGCACCATGCCATGCCCTAGCCACACTGAGTAGCCGTGTGGTGTAGCAGGAAGAGCACACTGCCCAGAGCCAGTGCTGTCTCTGACAGGACCTGAGGAGCCTTGCACCCACATCTTAGTAGTCCCAGAATTAAGCTTCCTCATCTGTAAAATGCTGGCTTGTCTCCATGGTGTCTGAGGTTTCTTCAAGCATTACAAAATTCAATTCTGGGAATACCCTCAAAGGTGTCCTTTGAAGACTCTCTGAGGGCAGTAAGAGCTCCTGAGCAGCGAATACACTAAAGGCCTTTTTAGGGGCTTGCTAGCAGTGCATGTGTGACTAGAGAAGGGAAAGATGAAAGTCAAAGAAAGGATGTCCAGGGTTTCTCCCGCAGCCATGTACCTGCCCCCTGAACTGTGCTGTCGCAGCCCATCCACTCACATCACCAGGAGTAAAATGGGTCAAATTTAGAAACTCTGGCCCATGCAGACACCTTGACAATGGACAGAGCCCTGGATCAGAGATAAAAAGTTTGTTTCTGGTGTCAACTCCAGCACATATTAGTCATGTGACTTTGAGCAAGTCCCTTAACATCTTAGAGCTTCAGCTTCACTATCTTTAAAATGGGAATACTAACAATATCCAGTCCTGCCTTCTCCATAATGTTAGGAGAGTCCAACAAAAGCATGGGTGTGGAAGCAATATATAAGCAATATGTATATAGGCTTCAGTTATTATGAATTATTTTCACATATAACAATAATTTAATCTTTGTAATCATCCTGTGTGTGAGATAGTTATTATCATCCTAATTTTTGAGATTCATAAAAGTTTAAGATTTGGTCTAAGTTTTTACTGCTAGGAAGGAATAGACCCAGGGCTCAAACACAAACCCTCTTACTTGAAATTCAAATTGTTTTTATTACACAAGATGATGTAATATTTAGTTCTTAATAGATGCTGATTCTATCACTTTCAATCAGCTCTTTAGCAAGTACAGAGTTTGTCTTACTTTCATTTGGTAGCTTATAGATAATGTTATTTAATCAAAAGTGTAATACACTTAAGAATGGAGAATAGCCTATAAACTCATCCTCTTATTTGACTGTGTAATTTTATAAAAACCTAATGAAATAAAGAGAACAGATTGGTGGTTGCCAAAGGCTGGGAGCAGGGTGGGGCCAGGGAATGGGTGAAGGTAGTCAAAAGGAACAAACTTTCAGTTATAAAATAAATAGTTAATAATGCTGTATTGTATATTTGAAAATTGTTAAGAGACTAGATCTTACAAGTTCTCACAAGATAAAAAATGTGTAACTATGTTAAGTGATGGATATCAACATATACAAACATCAAATCATTATATTGAATACCTGAAACTAATGTAATTTTTTAATTATAATTTATTGATTATGCTATTACAGTTGTCCCATTTTTCCCCCTTCATTACCCTCCACCCTTCACACCCCCTCCCACCCACATTCCCCCCTTTAGTTCATGCCCATGTGTCATAAGTTCTTTAGCTTCTACTCTTCCCACACTATTCTTGCCCTCCCCCTATTTTCTACCTACCATCTATGCTACTTGTTCTATGTACCTTGTCCCCCTCTCTCCTCTTCCCACTCCCCTATTGCTAACCCTCCATGTGATCTCCATTTCTGTGTTTCTGCTCCTGTTGTAGTGGTTTGCTTAGTTGGCTTTTGTTTTAGGTGTGGTTGTTAATACCTGTGA
>PVKU01017477.1:0-11386 GCA_004027475.1 Anoura caudifer
AAAATGGGACAACTATAATAGCATAATCAATAAAACACATTTTAAAAAAATTTAAAAATCTCACTTATCTAACACACACATAGCATCAGTTCCACTTACAGAGTTTAAATTCAGGAATAGGAAAATAAGGTGTTTAACAAATATTTTGAAAATAAAGCCTTTAAAAAAAGACTTTGAGGGTGGTAAAAGGAAGGCCAACAGTTTAGTACTGTCTCAAGCACAGTGACTTGGGAAAGGTGGGCAGAAGTTAAGAGTGTGAGGAGGCAGTTTTGTCTCCTGGGCAATAAGCTCTATAGCAGAAAGGGAGCTGTCTGGAAATTGATTAATTAATTCAAGGGGTCTAACTCTTTTTAAAATTTATTTATTGACTTGAGAGAGAAAGGGGGGGTAGGGGAAGGAGAGAGGAAGAAAGGGAGGGTGTACAGGAGGGAGGGTGGGAGAGAGAAAGGGAGAGAGAAGGAAACATCAATTTGTTGTTCCACTTATTTGTGCACTCATTGGTTGATTCTTGTATGTTCAACGACCAGGGATCAACCCCACAACCTTGGTGTATTGGGACAATGCTGCATCCAACTGGGCCAAGGGGTTTTACTGGTCAGGGCCAAGGGGTTTTCTCTTGCTTCCTCACTTGAAACTTCATGCCTGATAAAGATGGGTGTATATTCACAGTTAAGGGATAGCAAGTCTGACCTTGCAGGTCAGGCTGTGACAGATCATCCCAGTCTCCTCTCATTGATTCCTAAACTTACTCCTTTCCCTGTCTCCCACCCCCTCCCCTTTTCTTCTTTTTTCTCTCAGGTCTTTTTTCTTTTCTCCTTTTTTCTCCTTACCTAGCTTCTGTCTATGTCCAAGGCCTGGTTTGTACCATCTCCACAGGCCAGGTGGAGAAATAGATAAGAGGTAGGGGAATTTCCACAGAGACTGAGAAGATTAAAGATCTATTTTTAAAAACTTACAATTCTGCCTGGCTGGTGTAGCTCAGTGGATTGAGCACAGGCTGCAAAAGAAAGGGTGGCTGGTTCAATTCCCAGTCAGGGTTGCGGCTGGGTCCCCAGTGGGGGCCATGTTTGAGGTGACCACACATTGATGTTTCTCTTCTTCTCTTTCTCCCTCCCCTCCCCTCTCTCTAAAAATAAATAAATAAAATAAAATTTGTAAGCCACTGTATTTAAAAAATAAAAATAAAATAAAATAAAGATCCGTAAGTTTCTCCAGCATCTGCAGAACCAGATGGCAGAGACTCGGAAGGTCGAGTACTGCCCACCAGTGTCAGTACTGCTGAGGTTTGCTGGCCTGCGGTAGGCCAGGGGGACACCTAAGGAGCCTCACCAAGTCCTGCCCTTGCCCCGCACACCTTCTGCCGCAGAGAGGCCGAGGCCTCAGTGGCACGCAGTATGGCATTTGTGCACAGCTGCATTCCTTTTCATATTACTCAATATAGGACAGCTTTTCAAACAAATGCCAACATCTAAAGTTCAAACTGAACACCTACAGTTCACATTTTCTAATGTACTCAACATTTCAGTTTGTATTTAATGACATTCTGGTATCCTAACCTTTTGCTTTCCGACATCCTGAGACAGATACCTATCATTTCTAATTTATTTTCTATTTAGAATAATATGATGTTTTAGCATTAGAATTTTTATAGCTGAAGTGACTTGAAACCTCACCTAGATAAGTCACCCTTCTCATTTTATAGATATAAAAATTGAGTTCCAGAAAGGTTATTAACATATTTAAAATCACACTCATAATTTTATAACTTTCCTACCTCTACAAGTATTGGGGGGAGCCCCAAAGTCATACAACTAGCTAATGGCTAAGCCAGGACTAGTAAGTAAAATTAGAACTGATTCCATCAGTCCACAAATTGTTCTACTCTTCCACATGGTCTCATTCTGAAGGTTCTCTGTTAATAATAATAATAACAACAACAACAATTGATTGTTAAGATAACCTCAGGTTCTCGGATCCACAGGCACACTGTAGCTAGCATACTTTCATTCTGTGCATAAACCTACTTTACAAACCTTTGGTTTATTACAACTAGCACTGGTGATAGCCTTGGAGAGTTAGCCTCTTAGAAACTTAGCAGATACTTCCTTAGTGTAAGTACTGCACTTTTAACTTAAATTCTATGTATTTTTAAGATGAAATAATTTAGAATCTATAAAAATACTTGCCTCTAAGGCCCAATATGCCAATGGTTCACAATTTTTTTCCCCAATTCTTAATCATCCTACATCAGAATAAACTCACATTATAGAATTTCCTGGATATTGGAAATAGCAAAAGTGCTGGAAACAGACTTTTTAAAAAAAATGTAGCCCAAGAAAAGATAGGGCAATAAAAGGGGTCAGAGTTGTTATACACTAATTTCAGGAAAAAGGAAGATAGGAAGGGAGAAATAGAGATGATGGCAGAAAGCAAATGAGCCTTCTAAACACTGTTATAATTACCCTCAGTTTTCTTTCATAAAAATCGATTTCATTTTTGTATCCTTAATAATTTTGGCCAATTATATTTAATTAAAATATTTACTGAATATCTATTATTGTCAAGGTGCCTGCAGCAAAACACTAAAGGGAATAGAAAGATGAGTGTAAGAGTCTTGGCCCTAAAGAAGCTTATAATAATAATGCAGTAACAGCCATAGAAAGTACACAAAAACTGGTGAAGGAATATTGGATTAGATATCAGAAGACTCAGCTTCTAGTCTTAGCTAAACTTATTAACCATGTAATCCCTTTCTTCAAAAGTACTTTATCTACCTCACAAGGTTTTTATGAAGGCCAAACGCAATAATCTCTTGGCAAGGTAGAGGAAAAATGAACTGATCTGCAGTGTCTACCTCCCCCTGCTTTGTCTCATAACATTTTTCTTGTCTTTTAACTTTTATTTTGAACTCTTAGCATAAAAGTACATAAACTAAAAAAAAAATATTCAGAAAGAAAAAAGTATATGCCATGTTTTGGACTATAAGACGCACCCCCCAAAAAATTTGAGAGGGAAAGGGGGGGTGTCTTATAGTCCGAATGCAGAGTACCTGGCTCACGGTGGGGGGGGTGCGGCAGTGGAGCAGGGTCACAGGTTATTAAATATTTTACCACATTTTTTGCTTCAAAAATTTTTTTTCCTACTTTCCTCCTCTAAAACCTAGGTGCATCTTATAGTCCTAAAAATATGGTATTTTCATAGTAGAGAAGTACAAAGAGAAGAAAAATTGAATACATTCAATAATTCAATTAAATAACTCAGACTACTACTACTAATATTTGGTTGTTTTAGTCATTTTTCCTTCATTTTTTTTTTCAATGAATTTCTCAATACTTAAGGATAGGTAACCACAGATATGATACACAATATACAGTTTTATGCACTAAATCTTTTAACTTTATAGTCTGTCATAAGGATTTTATCATTTCATTAAAGATTTTTTATAATTTATAATCATAATTGCTAATGGCTCCATGATAGTCTATTATGTATATGTATAAAAAATCCATTTAAGTATTTTCTTTTTAAAAAAGATTTTATTTATTTATTTTTAGAGAGGGGAAGGGAGGGAGAAAAAGAGGGAGAGAAATATCAGTGTGTGGTTGCTTCTCGTTCCCGCCTGCACTGGGGACCTGGCCCACAACCCAGGCATGTGCCCTGACTGGGAATCGAACTGGTGACACTTTGGTTCGCAGGTCAGCACTCAATCCACTGAGCCACACCAGCCAGGGCTAAGCATTTTTCTAATGTTTGCTACTTATTTGCTAATATTAATAATACTGTCGTGACCATCTTTATATGTAAATATTTGCCACTTTCCAAATTATTTCTTTAAGGTCGATGAAGTGAAGGCATGAACATTTAGGCCCCATAAAACCTACTCCCAAATTGTTTTTCAAAAGGGTTTGTAGTAATTTTCTTTTACATCAGTAGTGGTTGACAGGACCTGCCGCACCAGCACTATCACTGAAATATATACACACATATGTAACTTGGTGTACTAATTTTCCATTGCTCTTATAATGAAGTACCATGAACTTAGCAGATTTAAAACAATACAAATTTATCATATTACAGTTCTATATATATAAATAGTGCAACATGGGTCTCACTGACCTAAAATCAAGGTGTCGGCATGATTGTGTTCCCTTCTAGAGGGAAAACATTACAAAACAGTTCTAGAAAAGTTTAAGACTGCTGTTCCCTAAAGCACTCCCAGGTCCCCAAATCAGCACCAGGCAGAAAGTGAAATGCAAAAGCTGTGCAGCCCTCACAAAGAGCATTTCCCCCAACATTCCCTCACAGGCGTGGCCACTGAGAATACTGGACCAAAAAAGAGCCTTCCAGAGGACAAAGCCATAGCTGCAAAGAACAATCAAAGGAACAGTCCCAGAGAGCCTCCAAGACGGAACAGAACCCAGAAATTCTGGATTTTGAATCCAATACAACAATTGGATAAGACTGTGGGTTTTCTCCTTTGAGGAACTTGTTCAAATTGTTGATTCTGGGATTCAATCCAGAGACTGACTGAGTAGGACTGGAGTGAGGCCCAAGGATCTGCATTTCTAATAAGCAGGTAGTTTATGGACCACACTTCCAAAAAATATTGACCTAGGTAAATATGAACCTTACATATTTTACAGGGAAGAATCTTAGTTCTTAAATCTACTAATTGTTCATTTTTGCATCAAAAGGCTTGTATTTCTGTACAAGGGAAATTTACGTATACAAATTTACATATCTTGTATTTCTTGCTTTTCCTCCTGCTATTATTGAATCTCTATTTTACTTAACTGGTGTCCTCTGTCAAAAGGTAATATATGCACACAGTGAAAAATATTCCCAAGAGTAGGAAAGAGTTTAACATAAAAAGTAAATCTCCTTTCCATCGAGACTTCTAGTTCCCCAGAAACAAGCCATGGTAACGGTTTCCTTTAGAAACAGTCCTTGCCAAACAATGGCACATATATCCTTCCCACTTTTTTCTAGGTAGGAAGATATTAAACATAATATGTTACATAACAAGTAAACTTTGCCTTTTTATAAAACTCTAAAGTTTGTATTTTGGAGATTATCCCATATCAGCACTTACAAAACTTGATTTCCTTTTCACAGCTGCATACTATTCCCCCACATATGTCACCATAAGCAGTCCTCTGTTGAAGACAGTGGGTTGTCTCCAACCTCATACTATCACAAGCAAAGCTGCACAAACATTGTTGTTCTTGAAAACTGGTAGAGCTTTATATGGGAGCTAATTTTCTAGAAGTGCAAATACTGGGTTACAGGATATGTGCGTTTTGAATCTGACAAATACTGCCAAAAGGCCCTCCAAATAGGGTGCCCCAAACTAGTCACCCTGATATCAGGGAAGCCTGTTTTCCCCACACTTCAGCAACACAGCACATTATACTTTTTCATTTTTGCTGATAAACAGATATTTAATTGCTGTTTTACTTTTCATTTCTTAATTATGTTGGAAAGTTGACTGTCTTCTTAAATTTGTCATTTGTATTTCAATATCTATAATTACTTGCTCATTTCTATCGTCCATTTTCCTACTGAGTTGCTATGTTTCTTATTGTTGAAAACATTTCCAGTTTTTAACTTATCTTTTTACTTTGTTTTATAGTATATTTAATCATGCAGATATCCTACATTTTTATGTAGTCAAATGTATTAAACCATAAAGCTTTTGGGATTTGTGTTGTAATTGGAAGGCACTCTCCATTCTAAGGTTATTAAAAAGGTCTTGTTTTCTAATACATTTATGGTTCCTTTTTACATCTAAATCTTCATTCCAACTAAAATTTACTTAAGTGATAAGACAAAGATTTAAGGTTCTTCATTATTTTCTAGATAGGTAAGCAGTTGTCACAAAACCATATATTAAACAAGTCATTTTTTTATGGTATGATTATTTTAAAGGTAATTTTGCCAGTTGTAAAACATTTCACAATGGAGTATACTTCTAGAAAGTCTATGTTTACTAGATCCATACTACTTAACTATCTAACACATGTTAATAAATGTTATCTATTGTTAATATTAATGAAAATTACACTGAATTGAAAGATAATATGGCATGTGTTATAGTAATCACTGGATGCATTTATGATTAAAAAGCAACATAACTTACTATTTAAGTTCACCTTCTACGAGTCTTTAAATTGTTTACTGGGTAAGCAATATCACATTTCACTCTATAGAGCAATGCCATCTATAATTTCTTTTGGTATGATGTGCTTCCTGATCATAAAAGATGAAATGTTTTATGTTGGAAACCACCCTGCCTGGTTTCAGAAGCTGTAACCCCTCATGGCAAAGGCTGAGTAAAAAGACCTTGGGACCATAAGCTGCTAAGGAGACAAAAACTTATTCTCTCTTTCATATCCCCCTGCTTGGCCTGGGCAGATGACTGGTAAGATTCCTCAAGGGAGGTACAACCTAAGACAGTCGTGAAGGGACCATCAGGTAAGGACTTAGGCAAGTACAGAAAAGGGGTGATGGACCTTCACCCCTCAGTTTTGTCATAGCCTGAGTCCTCATTCTATCTGTAAGAAGTCTAAATCTCTTGGCTGCCTTACTTTCCCACCTGACTTAAGCCTAAAACAATGGCAGAGGTGGGAGTGGCCCTGTGCTGGAATGGGTGGTTCCTGGGGGTGATCAGGCCTAAGAAAGAATGCATAAAATCCTGTGAAACCTGCTTTCCTAAGAATGCCCTCAATTTAAATGGTAAGGGTCCAAGCATAAAACGAGTTTGTTTCCCAAAGTTTTATGGCTCTTTGACTTCACTCTATCTGACCTTGACTCAGAATAAGCCCTTATACTTCTTTGAATATTATCTATTCCTTGCTCATTACTGCCTGACAATGATTGATGAGCTTTACATATATGCCCTGTATTCCTGTGCAAACTAAACCCAGTAAAAGCCCATTGAGATAGAGGCTTGAGGCCTTTCTCCTCTGAGAGACTGGTCAGCCTTTCCTCCCCAAGCAGATCATGTTTTGGTAGACTCATTCTCATCCGTGGCAGCCAGGAGAGCTCTGCTGGATGGAGCTCCCCCACAGTTTTATAGTTCATTATTCTAAGTTCCTTATTTATTTATTATTTATGTTAAGAAAAGTAGCAAAATAATTTTTCCTAAATTTTCATTGATACCATGTACATAAAATAAGTAACAAGTATGCAGAGGTAGAACACCATTTGGAAGGTGGTTAAGACTAGTTATGATTGAGGAAAGGGCTTGTCAGAAAGCCACTGTTCTCGAGAGTTACAGGAGCTATGAAACAGGAAGCGGAGGGTGCAGGGACACTATTCCAGAAGGCTGGGTCAAAAGTTCAAAAAGTTCAAAGTGAAACAAGGCCACAAACACAGACTGCTAAATGCTGTTTCAGTGCGGGACAAATGCACATTAATGGTCTTTATTCCTTTGTGCTGAGTGTCAGATGGAGACTGAAGCTTAAAAGTGATGATCTATTGAACCTACTAGTCAAAGATACATATTCCAAGTGCAGCAGTTTCATTTTAGTGGTTGTAGATGAATTATAAATAATACTGCTTAAAAGAAATACTGTGTAGACATAAAATGTAGTCTCATCTCAAAGGGATAAAATTCCTACATTTTTTATAGGTGAACACACAAGGATTGAAAATTCAATTTATATCCTTTTTTCATAAACAATTCAATCTCTCTGAACTCTTTATTTTACTTCTTCTATTCCCTTCTTTGTTTATATTCCTTTATGAGCTCTATTTCTTTTTCACACCACCTTCTACACCAACACAGAGTCAACGCTTTATTAGTCCTTGAATTTTATATCTGGAAAGGACATGAGACTAGACAGAAATCATAGTATGGATGGCCCAAAACAGAAGAAAAGCTAACAAAAATATTAATAGGCATTTTTACACAATGCACTGTTGAATTTAAGTTTTTACTGAAGTTTATACTTAAAACTGTGGAAGTTCACAAAAAAACTGGATGCTTGAAAAATTTAAGAGCATCCCTTACACAATAATGAAACTCATCTGTTAGATACTCACACAAAAGGACAAGAAATAACATTAGCTTTCCATAGGAACCCAAATGATTTTGCTGTCTTCCCTTTAAAATATGAAACGCTTGGCCCCACCTGGGAATCAGCACCAGAAGGGCCCAGTTTGCTTGTGGGTAGTGGGGGAAGTGACTGAAAGCTGGCCAAGAGCTGACCAAGCAGCACTGTTCCCTCTGTGACCCCTCCCCCACATAGAGTGCCACAGCATAGTGATGTGGGCTGCCCCACCCTGGCAAATACCTAAGGCTCCACCCCTTACAACTAAACAGGTGCACTGAGACAAGGAAACATGTCCCAAATGAAAGAACAGATCAAAGCTCCCAAAATAAAATTAAGCAGTGAAGAAATAGCCAACCTATCAGATGCAGAGTTCAAAACACTGGTAATAAGGATGCTCACAGAAATGGTTGAGTATTGTTGTAAAATAAAGGAAAAAGTGAAGGCTTTGAAAAGTGAAAAAGAGGAAAATACATAGGTAACCAACAGTGAAGGGAAGGAAACCAGGACTTAAATCAACAATTTGGAGCAGAAGGAAAAAAGAAACATTCAACCAGAACAGAATGAAGAAATAGGAATTCAAAACCATGAGGAGAGACTTAGGAACTTCCAGGACGTCTTTAAACATTCCAACATCTGAATCATAGGGGTGCCAGAAGGAGAAGAGGAAGAGAAGAAACTGAAAACTTATTTGAAAACATAATGAAGGAGAACTTCCCCAATCTGGCAAAGGAAATAGACTTTCAGGAAGTCCAGGAAGCTCAGAGAGTCCCAAAGAAGTTGTACCCAAGGAGGAACACACCAAGGCACATCATCATTACATTACCCAAGATTAAAGATAAGGAGAGAATCTCAAAAGCAGCAAGAGAAAAGGACACAGTTACCAACAGAGGAGTTCCCATAAGACTGTCAGCTGATTTCTCAAAACAAACCTTGCAGGCAAGAAGGGGCTGGAAAGAAGTATTCAGCAAAAGTCATGAAAGTCAAGGACCTACATCCAAGATTGCTCTATCCAGCAAAGCTATCATTTAGAATGGAAGGGCAGATTAAATGCTTCCCAGATAAGGTCAAGTTAAAGGAGTTCATCATGATTAAGCCCTTATTATATGAAATGTTACAGGGACTTATCTAAGAAAAAGAAGATGATCAAAAATATGAACAGTAAAATGACAACAGACTTAAAACTATCAACAACTGAACCTAAAAAAACAAAAACCAAAACCAACTACACAAACTAGAATGGGAAAAGAATCACAGAAATAGAGATCACATAGAGGGTTATTAGTGGAGTGGGGGAGGGGGGAAATTGGGGAAAAGGTACAGGGAACAAGAAGCATAATTGGTAGGTACAAAACAGACAGGGAAGGTTATGAGTAGTATGGGGAATGGAGAAGCCAAAGAGCTTGTATGTATGACCCATGGACATGAACTAAGGAGGGGGTGGTGCAGGGTAGAGAATAAAGGGGAGAAAAAAAATGGGACAACTATAATAGCATAATCAATAAAACATGCTTTAAAAACAAAAGAGTGAAAAATTCCGTTCCAAATGAAAGTCAACATCTTGTCCTTAAAATTCATTCCTTCCTCCTCCTGGGTCCCTCTAGTGAAACCTCAATCACCTTGCCTTCAATTTCTTCCTCTCATGTTCTCTCTCACATCTGTGCTATCCTTTCCATCCCCACAACTCCCCAGGGCAAGAAGTCATTTTGGACTTTACTCTTTCTCTTGTTCCCCTTATCCAATCCATCAGCAAATGCTTCAAAACCACTTCTCACCACCAACAGTGCCTCCCCTGTGCCCCAAGCTACCATATGTCTCACCTAGTTTATTGCACTGGTTTCCTAACAGGTCTCCTTACTCCCACCCTTGACCTCCAGCCTCATAGCACACTGTGCCTATGGTTCTCCTTTGCTCAAAACTTCCACTGGCTTCCTAGCTCATATTCCCACCACCACACATACCTGCTCTGCTCACATTTTCTATCACTTTTCACCTGAAGTCTCT
Organism: Anoura caudifer; assembly: GCA_004027475.1. Classification (NCBI taxonomy): domain Eukaryota; kingdom Metazoa; phylum Chordata; class Mammalia; order Chiroptera; family Phyllostomidae; genus Anoura; species Anoura caudifer. Next base: position 10,059 of record PVKU01017477.1, read on the forward strand.
CACTGGGCTCCAGCCATACCTTGCTGCCAAGCCATGCTCTTCCCTTCCCACCTTTTACCCTTGCTATCTGTCTGCTTGGAATTCTTGTCCCCTAGATAATGCATCATTCCTTCAGGTTTTTATCCAAAAAAACTTCCCAATGAGGTTCTATCAAGCATTCTTTCTGAAATTTTACTGTCCTTCCTCTGACACATCAAATCTTTCTTTCCTATTTGATTTGTTTTCTCCATAGCATATACTATATTTTTTTACTTGTTTAACTGGTTTGTTGCCAGCCTCCCCAACTGGAATGTATACTCCATGAGGCAGGAATTTATCTCTTGTGTTCTCTGCTGTATTCCCCATGCCCAGAAAACATAGTAGGATCTCGGTTAGCTGCGTTGAATAAATGAACTAATAAACAAACAAGCAGACAGACAAACAAAAGAATGACTCTAGCTTGAGTTCTTACTGCATCTTCCCTAGTCTCCTGCCAGCAGTCTCTGGAATTAATCCTACGTAACTCTAATCAGTAGTTTGCCTAACACAGGTCTGATACTATTGGTGCTCTGAAGAAGAACCTAAGTGACTCGCAACTGTCTAATGAGGAAAATACAATTCTACAGAATGGCATCAAGACCCTTCATAATATGAATAATCTTTTCTCAACTCGTCTCTTTATATCCCATTCTTATAGCTTATGCCATAGACCAGTGTCTCCCAAACTTGAGTGCTGTATGGGTCCATTTTAGAGGGAAAAAATTTCTCAATGGCTTTCAAGGTCACATGTAAGGACCCCCATTTGAGAAACACTATTTCAAGAAATTGATGTCCTGGTAAATAAAAATGTCTTTTAGTTACAGATTATTACTGGTATAATAATTCTTATTATAACTGAAAGGAAAATAAAATTTTAAAATCTTCTTATACCTTGCACCCCCTGAGAGTAAATCCATGGACTCCAGCTGCAGAAATGAAACTACCTACCTTCCTCAGAAGAGACCTGTGCTTACCTGCCTCTATACCTTTGTTCCTGCTATTCCTCTGTTCCTGAATATCCTTCCCCTAACTATAGTTATCGAAATTCTACTCATTCTTCACTGCCTACGTTAATAATCACCTCCTTCATGAACTCATGTAAAATTTCTCGCAGTCTCTCAGGGCAATTTTATACCTCTTCTGTGGCATTAACTACATTATTTTTCCTTATGTTACACTATTATTTTCCTGCGGTTATTATAGCACCTGGATAGCATGAAGATGAAGCTGTTCTTTTTTTATTTACATACTAGTATACAGTATCTTCCATATGACAACTAATAAATGTCCACTGAATTAATCATTATAGA
>PVKU01017478.1:0-11393 GCA_004027475.1 Anoura caudifer
TTTTTTTTTTTAGGTAGGCCTGTATCGCTATGAACTTCCCTTTGAGGACTGCCTTTGCTGTGTCCCATAACTTTTGGGTCATTGTGAGTTCATTTTTGTCTGTTTCCAGAAACTTTTCGATATCTTCCCTAATTTCACTCTTGACCCATTCATTGTTTAATAGCATGCTATTCAATCTCCATGATTTTGAGGGTTTTGGGTTTTTCCCCTTGGGGTTGGTTTCTAGTTTCAGTCCCCTGTGGTTAGAGAAAATGCTTGGTATGACTTCGATTTTCTTGAATTTGTTGAGGCTTGTTTTATGTCCTATCATGTGGTCTATCTTTGAAAATGGTCCATGTACATTTGAAAAGAATGTGTATTTAGTTTCTTTGGGATGAAGGGCTCTCTATATATCAGTTAAGTCCATTTCATCTAGAATGTTGTTCAATGCCACAATATCTTTGTTGATATTTTGTTTGGAAGATCTGTCTATTTTTGACAGTGGGGTGTTAAAATCCCCTACTGTAATTGTGTTGCTGTCAATATCTTTCTTGAAGTCCTCTAAGATTTTCTTTATGTATTTGGGTGTTCCTATGTTGGGAGCATATATATTTACAATGTTTATGTCTTCTTGGTGGATTCTTCCCTTGAGTATTATGAAGTGACCTTCTGGGTCTCTCTTTATGGCTCTTCTTATGAAGTCTATTTTGTCTGATATGAGTATTGCTACCCCAGCTTTTTTTTCCTATCCATTTGCTTGGAAATTTTGTTTCCAGCCCTTCACCTGAGATGGGTCTCTTGTAGGCAGCATATGTGTGGGTCATGCTTTCTTATCCATTAAGCTATTCTATGTCTTTTTATTGGAGCATTTAATCCATTTACATTTAAGGTTATTATTGACAGGTACTGATTCATTGCCATTTTTGTACTTGTGCCCCCCCTCTTTTCCTTGCTTTCCTTAAAGCAGTCCCTTTAGCATGTCTTGCAGAACTGGTTTGGTAGAGGTGTATTCTTTTAGACTTCTTTTGTCTGGGAAGCTCCTTATTTGGCCTTCTATCTTGATTGAAAGCCTTGCTGGGTAAGGTAGTGTTGGTTGTAGGCCTTTGGTTCTCTTTACTTGGAATATTTCTTGCCATTCTCTTCTGGTTTGGAACGCTTCCATTGGGAAGTCAGCTGCTAACCTTATCGGGGCTCCCTTATATGTTACTTCCTTTTTCTCCCTTGCTACCTTTAAGATTCTCTGTTTGTCTTAGAATTTTGCCATTTTACTTATGATGTGCCTTGAAGTGGGACTCTTTGGATTCCCCTTGATTGGGATTCTCTGTGTTTCCTGGATTTGTGTGACTTTTTCTCTCATCAAATTAGGGAAGTTTTCCATCATTACTTTTTCAAAAAGGTTTTCTATCCCTTGCTCTTCTTCTCTCCTTCTGGTATCCCTATTATATGGATATTATTACATTTCATATTGTCTTTCATTTCTCTTAATCCCTCTTCATTCTTTCTGAGCCTCTTTTCCCTTTCTTGCTCTTTCTGGATGTTTTTTCTACTTTGTCCTCCAACTCACTGATCCAATCTTCTGCTTCATCAATTTGGCTTTTGATTCCTTTTACTGTGTTCTTCAGTTCAGAAATTGTATTCTTCATTTCCTCTTGGCCCTTGTTGATAGTTTCTATTTCCTTTTTCATGTTGATATAGTATGCAGTTAGTTAATCATAGCTTCCCTGTAGTTTCTGGTAGCTCATTGAGAACTCATGGAGCTTCCTGACAACCATTGCTTTGAACTCAATATCTGATAGTTGAGTTGCCTGTTTCATTTAGCATTCTTTCTGGGGCTTCCTCCTTTCCTTTCATGTGGGGATTGTTTATTTGTCTTCCCATTGTTTGTGAGACTCTTCTTGTTAGCCTCAGCTTCTTAAATTGATCTGTTCTGGCTCCCTGCATTTATGGTGTGAAACTTAGAATACCTGTGAGATTCAGTGGTACAGTCTCTCCTTCGGGTATCCTGGTGTTCACAGCTTGCACTGTCTCAGCTGTTGGGATTCCCCTCTTTGGGTCCAACTCTGGTTTCTTTACTGTTCCAGGTTTTTTTTTTTTTTGTTTTTGTTTTGTCTCACTCGTGCGTATTTAAAAAGAGAAAAGAAAAAAAATGAAAAAAAAGAGGAAGGAAAAAGAGATAAAATTGGAAAGAAAGGAAGAAGGAATAAAACTAGAAAGAAGTAAAGATAAGCAAAAGGAATTGAGGATAAAAAAGATAAAAATAATAAAAAAAATAATTTGAAAATTAAACAAACAAACAAACAAAAAAACCTCTTTCTGGTTTCAAACTTGCCAACCCGGTTTTTCTGGTCTCACTGGCTGCAATGGGCAGAGGGGTGATAGTATCTCTTTTCTCCCTGTTCAGCACTCAGTCAGTTTTGGGCTACTCTTCCCAGAGCTAGCCTGGTGCCTCTTCGCTCAGGGCCTCGCGTGGGCTCTGGGCCTGCTGCGGACTATGGGCTTTCTCTGAGTTTATAGGTGTGAGTTTGGGTCTCCCATGGATCAAGCACCCCCCAGGGTTTATGGGTGTGTGCTCTGGGTCTCCTGTGCAGTGTGTGCATCGTCCCTTGTTTATTAATAGTTTTTTTTTTAATCTTGGATAATATTCCTTAATATGGTTTATCATCGTTTATCCATTTACCAGCTGTTTGTAGTTTTTGGCAACTTGTTCATGGCATTTTGTTCATGGTAAGGCTAGGCCTTAGGCTTTCCCTGTGAGCCTGTGCCTCAGGGAGAGACTTGTCTTTCTTATTCCTTTCCCTGCAGTACTAGACACTTGCCAGTCTGGTAGAGGAAGAAGCATTCTGCTTTCCTGGTCCAGCCTCAGTCTCAGTCAGGCTGGACCTATGTCCCTCGGCCTGGGGGCTAGAACCTACTCAGTGACCCTGGCCTCTTTAAGGCAGACAAACCCTGGCCTATGTCTGGGTGGTACCTGTGTGGGAGAGAGCTTCCTGCCCCTTTCCCAGGGAAGGAGAATTTTAGCTGCAATCTTCTCTACTATAGTGGCCTTGTCTTTCTCAGGTGCTCTTCCTTAGGTAAGTCAGTTCTCACATTGCTTCTCTTCTTGGAGCCATCTCTTTTTCTTTAAATCTCATGTTATTTTACTGCCCTGTGCCCTTTGCTCTCTGATGGATTAAAAAAATTCTGATATTCTAGGTTATTTCACTTTTTCTTGTACATAATGTGGGAGCAACATTTTTCTGCTGAAATGTCCTAATGATATTGGACCTATCAATCTTTTGTGTGCCATATTTAAGAAATCTTTGACTAGTGGTATGGGCTCATTTTCAAAGGCATCCTTGCCTGACATTTTTCTGCCCATCAGGGTTCCTGCCAGAGTTGAGGAGAACCCCAAAACAGTGCAGTGGAACCACAATAAATGGGAACCTGATAGGTGAAAGAGAATGAGTCAGTCAGAAGAAAGTGTGTATGACCCACATCAGGGGAATTTTTCCACAAACAGTTCAGCTCACAATCATGGCAACAAAACTGGCAGGAGGGCAAGAGTCAGCATTAACCACCTGCTAGGTTTGCTTGGGACAGTGTCAGTGACCAGTATGATGAGAACTCTACTGTCCTTTCCTTGACCTCTCCTCCCCTTTTTACCTTCCATCTCTGGACTGATGATCTAAAATATACAGAATAAAAGGAGATGTATCTTCTAAATAAAGAGGGAATAGTTTATTAATTTCAGAACTGGACAATTAATTTTGAATCAAGAATATTTTTGTGACTTCAAGTGACTCTTTAACTCCTCCATAGCCCAGGAGAGAGTCATGGGCTCCGTCAATAGTTTTCATTCAGTAACAGGAGAAACATCTCCATGAACAACAAAATAATGCTGTGTTTTGAGTATCTCCTACACATGGTGCAGTTCAGTGTACTAGGCATAGTCTATGGAATACCCTCTGCATTGCAGGCCTTCTAATAGGTGCATATTTTCTGACATTACTGTCAATAGCAAATCTAAGTTAAAATGTTCAGGTGTTTCTGCAGAGAACCCACCCACCAAAATCAGGGGCTTGGATCTTGGAGGCAATACAATATGGAATCTCCTCAAAACCTGTGATCACAAGATGGTGAGCAAATATTTCTGAATTTTTGGAGATGAAGTCTCCAAGGATTAAATGTAGGCAGAGAAAGGAGAAATTGGGACATAAATTAAACTACTAAAATGGATTTTATTTCCTATAGAGTTAGTGTTATCATTGGGGTTTTTGTCCCTGATCTAGGACTGTGGTACAAGAACTTATAGCTAAGACCAAAAAAATATCGTAAAAGGAAAGGAGTAACCCTATCAATTCTAATAGTAATTTAAAACATTAAATTATGCTCATGGTCATTTTTAGCCTGGAAGGAAACTTGGAGATTTATCCCTCTCCTACATTTCACAAGTCTGAAAGCTGAGTCCTGAAAGATAAAGTGACTTGCCTAAGGTTCACGCCAGCTCATTTGACTTGCAATTCAATATTGTCTCAGCCCTACAAAGCTTTGCATACAAGAATCTTACAGGATAATAGAAGATATTTATTATACTGGGAGCTCCGATGTGCTATAAAATAGAGCCACAGAATGTGAAAAATATCACTTCATTGTATCATAAATTTGGCCTTTCTAAAACTAACATGCTAGCTATAATAAACATTAATTAAACATTTAACCATAATTTTGTTTTCAGTCTTGGAATTTGAAAGAGCTTCTGGGGTTGATTTAAATTATTTGTTTCTTTTAAGAATAGGTTTAAAAGAATTTTAAAATAATGAGTTTTCTCTCTCTCTTTCTCTGTTTTATCAATATTTTAGTGTTCTATCAGTTACAGTTGCTGTAGCAAATAGAGACTCTTAGGCTTCTCACCAGAGGTGTAAGGAAATCAGGGAAGTAGAACTCTCATTATTTTCCCACAAAACCTGCTCTTTGAACCCCTAAGCTTTCTCAGACTATCATCCCTTCCCCAGCATCCAGCCTAGATCACTCTATTAGTTGTGTGCTTTTTCCTTTAGCAGCCATGTCCACGCCATGGCTGGGGAACCTCATTCCCAGATATGTCTCACAGATGACATTCTCTGCATCCATGCTGGGTGGCCAGGTGTGCTAAGGAAAAATCAAATTTATCTGGATTCTCAAAGCCACATGAGAGGTCTTAGCACTGTCTTTAGTTTGGCAATTCTTCCCATTCTTCTTATGACTGTGTCAAAGGTCACTGCTCTTTACAAGACCCTTGCCTAACATCATACACCTGTCCCACCAAATTCCTAGGAGACAACGCACCCCCTACTTTATCAATAAAAAGAAGCCATGGAGGTGTGAAATTGACTAATTCTTGCCTCCCCACTCTATGTCTTTCTGTCTCCTGCTAGACTCCCACCTTCCTCCTGGTGCAGGATGTGATGCTTTCTACATGTTCACGTCCAGTCCTTCTGCCCTAATGATTGGGATTCTGATTTATATAAACACTTTAGAAACTTTGTTCTAATGATTATCCCCTTTCCTTATCTTTTTTCTCTTATTCTCTGGGGTTTTTCTCTCAGCCTATAGATATGGTTAAGTCTTTCTTATTCAAATAAAATATTCTCTTGACTGTATGTCTTCATCCAACTCCTAGGCAGTCCATAATCTCTTGCCTTTTGATTGAAATCAACCTTTCAAAAGAATGATCTATATTATTTTCTTCAGGACCTTGGACCCCTTCATGCTTCCACAACCCTCCCCTCTTCCATGGTCACTAGTGACCTCCTATTTAAAGAATTCAGTCTTCCATCCTGATTCAGTGGCCCTCTCTGCTTCGTTTCTCACTTTTGATCACTTGCTCTTTGACATTTTTCACTCTGTTGGCTTCTAAAGAATTAATTTACTTTACCGTATCTTAAAGTGATTCTTAGTTTGCCTCTGTATTTGTAATTACTCCTAAAACTATGGTTGTACTTGCTCTTTGCTCCTTTCTCTCTACTTCATTAGCTCATAAACTGCATTATGATTTTACCTGGCCATTTACCAATTTAGAACATTTTATTGCTTAACTACCTACTCCCTCTTTTCTGTCAATGGGCCCAGGAACTTTGTTCCTGAACTATTGCAGCAGTCTTCTAATAGCTATGCTTCACATCCTGCCCATCTGAAATCTTTCCCTAAAACTGCAGGCAGAATGCTTTACCTAAAATATAATTTGGGTTATCTCAGCCCTTGATGACAACTCCTCAGTGGTTCCGCTTTGATTATAATAATGGCCAAGCTTCCTGGCATGGTTTTCCAGGTCCTTAATAGCATGGACCCCAGTTCCCTTTCCAGCCTTCTTTCTTGACACATTTCACCTCAGACTTTACAATTTAGAAATACCAAACTCCTTATAATCTACTCTCCCACTCCCTTTGTAGAATATTTTCATTCCTGACTCTGTGCCTTTGCTCATGCTATTGTTGGCTTTGCCTAGAATTCCTCTCCTACCTTCCTTTGTCTGGCTAAGTCCCACTCATCTTCAAGATTGAGCTCAAATGTCCACTATAGGAGAAATTCCTTGAGTTATTGGCTAAAGTCAATTTCATTTTGGTGCTCCTTGACCCCTTGTACATAACCTTGACTTGCCAGTGATTATAGAGTACTGAAAAATCTATATCCCTTGCACAACTGCAATGATGAACACCATCTTATACATCTTTTTATAACATATACCCCCTCTGACTCCCCTACTCCCTCACACCCTTCTCCTGATGTAACAGATTTTTCAGTGCTTGAAACATCATGGGTGCTCACTAACTGCTGTTGAAGTAAAGTATGTAGTAAGTCTAAGGCATTTCCTTCCTTTTTACAATACCTCCCAATATAGTACTGTTTTTACTACCTTCTTTGTACCTTTTTTATGAGGAAGCTTACTGTAGAAACAAGTATGTGGGTGTACAAAGTCATTAAGAAGTGAATTACCCCCAAAAAGAAGTGAATTAAATGTCTCAGTTGCCAACAATGAATATGCTAAAATGTTAAATGTGGTTTTAAAAATAAAACCTGGTAATCTAAAGCTGAGGTACATTTCAGGCATGAACAAAGTTACAGGCACTTAGTTTTCCTCTTCAGTTCATCTTACTTTTGTGCTCCTTATCCTCATCTCTAGCTAATTGTGTGTCCTAACCAAGAAGCCACAGTTGTTACAAAAGGTAGCAGGCACCTTTTTGAAAAAATATCTTTTGAACAACCTTTTCACACTTTGATGGTTTCTTATAGCATCAACTCCTTTCTATAATCTCCCTTCTCCACAGATTTCAGCCTCCTTGGCTATTGGAGAATAGACTTAGACTTAGGTTCACAGACCAGATGGTAAATTATATTTTAATTCAAAATAGAGGGGTTTTTTTTTTCAGTTCCAGTTCAAGTAATAATGAATAACTGGTATCATGGTAAACAACTATAAAAAATGAACAAAATATTTTTTAAAAAACTGTAGGCATTGGACAACCAGTGATGGATAATATCACTAAAATAAGAAAAGCTTCAAGGGTAAGCCCTAATTCATTTTGTACTTCTTCCTTATGTCATTTTTCAATATAGGTAGGGAAGAAATATAATCCAAGTGAAAAATTAATAAGTGAAGGAAGCAGAGATTGGAGTTTGGGATGTAAAAGTAGCTGAAATTTGGGGTTAGAGTATCAGAGATGAATAAACAGCAGATAAAGAGCCTCTAAAATGCATATAAAAATACCTCATGAGTGAGTTCCTTGTAACTTATAATCTCTGAATGCACAGAGTAAGATGCCAAAAGGCCAATAGAGAATAACTACTGGAAGGATGAGAACTTAATAGAGATTTCAGAGGTAACACATTTTCAGGAGGTATGAGTAGTGGAGACCTAGCCCAGATAAAGTGGAAATATCTTGGGGAATACTCAAGATATTTAGTTTAAATTCCAGAATGATCTTGCCATAGGGGTATGGGCTGCACTCAAAGAATATGTACAAAACTGAAACAGATGTAGTCTAAACAAGTAAAAAATAAAGCATCAACAAGACCTAGATTTTCTTAGAAGGCAATTAGATAGGCAATTAAATAATTGCCTTCTAAACTAAAGACCCAACACTGTTTAGAAAGAAAATAATATAATCTAAAGCCTCTTTGATAGATCCTTCACAATGTCCAACACACAATAAAAATTACCAAACATTCAAAGAAACAGGAAAAAAATAACTGATAGATACTCAAGAAACAAAACAGACTTAAAAATGATCTAGATATTGTAGCTGAAAAGTCAAAAACTTCAAAATAACTATGGTTAATTATTAAAGAAAATGGAAGAAAAGACAAGCAAAGTGGATGCAAATGTTCAGCATTTTAGTGGAGAATTACTATATATTACTAATTATTAATATATATTAGTAATTAGTAATATATAATTATATATATTACTATATATAAATGGACATTTATATATATCAAATGCCCATTTGATATATATAAATCAAATGGACATTTTAGAAATGCAAAATACAATACCTGAAATTTTAAAGAAATCATTCAATAAGCTTTAAAAGCTGACTACACTTCATGCCAAGATGGAGGTGTAGGTAGATATACTTTGCCTCCTCACACAACTAAAAGAAGGGCAACAACAAATTTAAAAATGAAAAATAACCACAACTGCCAGAAAATCAAACTGTATGGAAGTCTGACAACCAAGGAGTTAAACTAAAAGCATTCATTGAGATAGCCAGCCAGAGCAGAGACAATACATGGTAAGGTGGCGGCTGGTGGACCACATGGTTCCACATGTGCATGTGGATAATTGGGAGGAACTGGGGAGCAAGATAGACCACACAACCCAGACTCCTACCATGGGAAAGGAAAGCCTCAAAACCTCTGGCTATAAAATCCTTTGGGGGTTGCAGCAGCAGAAAAGACTCCCAGCCTCACAGGATAGTTTGTTGGAGGGACCCATAGGGTCCAAGTATGTATACAAACCCACCCACCGGGGAATCAGCACCAAAGGGCCCAACTTGCTTGTGGGTTACAGAGGAAATGCCTGAAAGCCAGCAGAGAGCCAAGCAAGCAGCATTGTTCCCTCTTGAAACCCTCCCCCCTACAGTGCCACAATGCAACAAAGGGGGTCCCCCCATCCTGGCAAGTACATAAGGCTCAGACCCTTACAATGTAACAGCTGTGCCAAGACAAAAAAAAAAAGTCCCAAAGGGGTCATATGAAAAAAGGGGTCAAAGTTCCAAAAATAGAACTAAGTGATGAAGAGATAGCCAAACTATCAGATACAAAGCTCAAAACACCGGTAATCAGGATGCTCACAGAAATGGTTGAGTATGGTCACAAAATGGAGGAAAAGTGAAGGCTATGTAAAGTGAAATAAAGGAAAATGTACAGGGATCCAACAGGGAATGGAAGGAAACCAGGACTCAAATCAACAGTTTGAAGCAGAAGGAAGAAATAAACATTCAGCCACAACAGAATGAAGAAACAAGAATTCAAAAAAATTAGGAGAGGCTTAGGAACTTTCAGGACAACTTTCATTGTTCCAACATCTGAATCATAGGGGTGCCAGAAGGAGAAGAGGAAGAACAAAAAATTGAAAACTTATTTGAAAAAAATAATGAAGGAGAACTTCCCCAAACTGGCAAAGGAAATAAACATTCAGGAAGTTCAGGAAGCTCAGAGAGTCCCAAAGAAATTGGATCCAAGGAAGCATACACCAAGGCACATCATAATTACATTGCCCAAGATTAAAGATATGGAGAGAATCTTAAAAGAAGCAAGAGAAAAAGAGATAGTTACCTACAAAGGAAACTATCAGTTGATTTCTCCAAAGAAACCTTACAGGTAAGAAGAGGCTGAAAAGAAGTATTCAAAGTCATGAAAGGCTAGGACCTACATCCAAGATTACTCTATCCAGCAAAGCTGTCATTTAGAGTGGGAGGACAGATAAAGTACTTCCCAGACAAGGTCAGCGTAAAGGAATTCATCATCACCAAGCCCTTATTACATGAAACATTAGAGGGACTTATCTAAGAAAAAGAAGAAGATCAAAAATATAAACAATGAGATGACAACAAACTCACAACTATCAACTGAACCTAAAAAAAAAATACAAAACCAAACTAAGCAAACAATAGAATGGAATCACAGAAATGGAGATCTCATGGAAGGTTATCAGCGGGGAGAGGAAGCGGGTAGAATTGGGGAAAATGTATAGGGAATAAGAAGCATAAATGGTAGGTACAAAATAGACAGGAGGAAGTTCAGAATAGTATAGGAAATGGAGAAGCCAAAGAACTTATAGGTACAACCCACGGACATGAACTAAGGGAGGGGGATGCTCATGGGAGGGGGGTGCAGGGTGGAGGGCAATATGGGGAGGAAGAAAATGGGATAACTCTAATAGTATGATCAATAAAATATACTTTAAAGAAAGCTGACTAGATATGGTAGAAGACATGATTATTGAAGAAGAAATACTCAAATCCAAGTACATGCCGAGAAAATTTTTAAAAAATGAAAAGCAGAATAGAGTCTAGAGTATGAAAGATATGGAACATAGTATAAAAGATCATATATATATATCTCTTTACCTTTATATGTATTTATAATTACATTTATATATTATCTTTAATTATATATGTATAGTTATATATAAAGATTATATATTATCTTTAATTGTATATTTATAATTCTATCAATATCTATATATCTTTATCTTTAATTATATATATATAATTAAAGTCCCAGAAAGAAGTAAGAGAGGATGAGATAGAGGTAATATTGAAGAAATGACATCCAAGAATTTGCCATATTTGATGTACAACATCAATATATATTTTGAAGAAGCTCAGCAAACCCCAAAATATATAAATACAAAGAAAATAATACCAAGGCGCATGATTATCAGACTACTGAAACAAAGGGAAGTGGAGTTATGTGAAGAGACAGTTATGACCTAGAGATCCATTTTGCTGGTGTGGTCACGAGCAAAGGCAACATGTTCTTGGATCAGTGGTGATGGCAGCAATTTCCGAATTGTGCCAGAGGCAGTGTGACTTTTACCAGACAGCTCTGTGATTTGTAGTTCTGGGTGGTATTCCTAGAAGCTTAGTCTAGTGCTTCCTTCTCTAACCCTTCCAAAGACTTGGTGAGTTTTCTAAAATCCTGTAATTAATGTGTTTCTTTTTGAACTAACCAGTGTGGGTTCTGTTGAGCATAACTGATAACTCTGGCATAGATGATATCTGGATCCTGGTATGCTATTCTAACATGACTGCTTGCTGACTGCAGGTTAGATGAGCAGGAGTCAGAACCAGGAATGACTCATCATCACTTAGCTAGTTTAAGTTGGAACTGATCCTGTAGGCATAAAGGACCCTGTATAGGATCACTTAAAGAGACAAGTGACCCAAAAA
>PVKU01017479.1:0-11380 GCA_004027475.1 Anoura caudifer
TCCCCCCTCCCCTCTAGTCACTGTCAACCTGTTCTCTATTTCAGTGTCTTTAGTTATATTTTGCTTGTTTGTTTGTTTGTTTTGTTGATTAGACTCCTGTTAAAGGTGAGATCATATGGTATTTGTCTTTCATCATCTGGCTTATTTCACTTAGCATAATGATTTGCAGTTCCATCCATGCCTTTGCGAAGGGTAGGAGCTCCTTCTTTCTTTCTGCTGCCTAGAATTCCATTGTGTAAATGTACCATAGTTTTTGGATCCATTCATTTACCGATGAGCACCTAGGTTGCCTTCAGCATTGGCTATTGTAAATTGTGCTGCAATGAACATTGGAGTACATAGGGTCTTTTGGTTTGGTGGTTCAGTGTTCTTAGGATATAATCCTAGCAGTGGAATTGCTGGGGCAAAAGGCAGATCAATCTTCAATTTTCTGGACAAGTAATGCATGACAAATGATGTAAAAATATGCACTGCAGTAAAGACAGTCTCTTCCACAACTTGTCTTCAGGAAACAGAACAGACGCATGCTCAAACCAGACCAAAATAATCTCTTAAGCAAAATACAAAAGTATGCTTACACTGTAGCCAGCACTATACAACTTTCCCAGAATTCCAACTGACAGCATCCCTACTCTCCACTTTTGATGTGGCCCCAGCCCGAGGGGTCCATGTGTTGTGGATGTAATGAACAATTTCAAACAGACTGCAGAAGTCCTCTGGAGAAAAAGGGACAGCATGGCCAGTCTGAGTGAAAGAGGGCCCGATCCCTGCCTAGACAGTCTTTTATTGCTTTTCTGGGTACATTGCATTGAAGATGGTCCTCATTTACCATGCACATGTTCGCATTAAGTGGTTACCTTTTACAGATAGCAAAGGAGAGGAAGTTGCTAATTACTACAAAGAAAAGGGATACTTGCAAATACGAAGGAAAAAGTGGTTGAATTGGTTACACTTGTCCAAGGGAGGTTTAGCATAGATTTGAGGAAGTTGAAATTTTCCTGGCCCAATTCAGGGTGAGGAAGTTTTAGGAAAAGCAAGCTTCAAAGCAGCCTAGGTACAATGCAGGTATGAATTTCCACGGGAGAACTTATCCATGGGATTGGGTCTTATGTGCTGATTCACTCCCCACTGGATATTCTGAGTCAGGGGCTGGGCTACTTTCCCCATGCCACACAGAACTGTCCCCTATACACGTTTTGTCTTTAAACTGATGACATATTTTCCACATCTGCTAGTCTTCCTGCTGACTCCAGCCACATTCACATTTCTGCAATCCAATTGATGATCTCCATGTCTTCCAACTGATGAGAGCCCCATCTGTCTTATGCCAGACCTGCCTCTGTTCTTCTAATGATTTTCACACACTTCATTTTTCAAATGCTCCATACCTGGGATTATAAGCTTTGAAGAATACCAGAGCTGCAACACACCTATTCTAGCTGATGCCTGACCTGACTCCTTGAGACTTTCAGAGAAGATGCCCCAGAGAATCACATCAGAGGTTCCTTCAGTTTTCTAAAATTGGGTCTTATTTATTGCCTCAGATTTTTCCAGATTTCCAACCGGATAGCCCCTGTCTCTCTGGTAACTGGCACCCGGGCCCTTCTTCTTACTTCTCTACCCTCCTAAGTCTAACAGTTTTCATGCCATATCTATTCAAAATGACATATTGTAGCAATGCAGATATGTTTACCAAACTCCTCCTAGATGATACAGCTTTGATCCTTCACAGAGCCATATCCACAGCCTGCAGTACCTTCAAATGCATAACATATATAAATATTTTTGAAGACTAAAGAAAAGCAAACACTTAGTATGCATCTGCACTGGGCTTTTCAAGTATAGTACCTGTTGACATTCTAGGTCAAGTATGCTTGTCCAGGATGGTTGTCTTCTGAATAGAAGAATATTCATTAGCATTTTGTCCTCTACATCTCCCAAAATGCTTGTCGACCCAAAACTTCCAACATAGATGCAAAAAAAAAAAGGAAGGAGACAGGGATAGATACAAAACAAGAGACTGAAACAAAATAAAATGAGCAAAACAACTCAAAGAGTAAATAAATGTCGCATTGTGTTTAAATATATCTTGTGTGTGACTTCTCATCACATTGGCTGTTATCTGTTGTGGAGGATCTGGTTGGTGAGCACTTAGTGGAGAAACTAAGTTGTATGTATCAGGAGGAAGGGCCTACTGAGAGCCAAATAGGTGACTGCCCAACACGTAGGCTTACTGTCATGCACAAGGCCTGTTGATAAGTATAACAGAATATTGTATGAAATAAAGAACATCTTTGTCTTCTTAACTTTCACTTCTTTAAGGGGAAGATTTCAAAATGTGGCTCAGTGTGGCATGCTTGTCTGAGGATCACATTAGTGAAAGTCAAGTTTAAGTCCTTCTTATGATTTTGCCATCTCTGAGTTTTTGCATTAAACATATATAACAATGGCCAACAGATGTTATAGTTTTTTTTTGTTATATGCAACTAGCATCTCTAGGAATTAGTTTCTTGCCTCATCTACACTGTGCTGCTGTGGTTACTCAGGAGTATCAGGAAGACACATGCATTATGCAGGAAACGAAATGAATCAGAAATCAAAAGTCTAACTGCATCTCTTTCTCCTGAAAGATAGGACCCTGCTGTCACTATTGAGAATTCATGGGGAGGGCTGTGTTGGAAATCTTTGTATATCTATGGAGGAATTGTAAGTGATCAGGTGAAAGGCCTGAGTCAGTTACTGGTAAGTCTTTTAAAGGAAAAGTGCCATGGGATAGAATGTTGAAGAAGTTACTTCACTTCTTTGGTGACAGCACAATACAGACATTAGAAATCCTGCAACCAGGCACCACATTTCTGAGACTGTCCCCCATTAACTTACTTGAGTGAAGAGTTGAGAGAGCAGGATGTTGTCCAATCACCTCCAGAATTTCATAGACTTTGACATTTGGAGATCGTATATTAAAATGGTTCACTGACTATAGACATTGGCTCTAAACTATTCTTTAAGGTCTGAGGTCAGACAGTAGTGTGGAGCCTCAGTTTGGCTGCCCAGGGCAGACCAACCAAGGTCACACCATGACTGCGATCCCATGTGGGAATCTTACGAGTCCCTGCCACTTCTCCTCCTGTGAGTGTTGGAGTGGATGAAACTGCAAGTAATTGTTCACAGATTTTTGTGATGATTCTTATCTGTGGTGTGAGTTAGAAACTTTTTGTAAGAAATTTTGTTCATTTGTTTGTCTTTTCCTGCTTGAAAAGTTACCAGAAGCTTGTAAATTGTAAACATTTTTTCAAAGAATTGGCACTTAGTTTCATTGGCTTCTTCTCTGAGTCCCAAATGTATTTATTTGTGGTCTGATATATGTTCTATTGATTCTTCTACATGAATGATTTGGTATTTTAAATATGTTTTTCATATTTTCTCCTGTTGAGGTAGTCCTGAACTGTATACATTTTCTTCTGTATGTGCTTTTGCTGTGTCTCAGATTTAGTTAAGTTGTTTTTTTTTTTTTTTTTGTATTTTCATGTGTCTCTAATTAGATTCTGTGGGTTTTTTGTTAGTAGCTTTAATTTATTGGCTGTTTAAAAACTGTTGGTAAATTTGGAATTCCTTGTGTTGTTTCTGTTTTATTTTCTTGATACTTGATATTGAGTTTCTTACAATTGGGGTTATGTAATACAGTAGAGATAATTTCATATTTTTGAAATTTATTGGGACTTGATTTGTTGCCTCATACAAGATTTGTGTTGGAAAATGTTCCATGTACACAAGAATATGCATAAAGTGCTTTTTATCTTTAAATGTTCTATAAAGGTCTTCCATAACAATCTGGTCCAATTTGGCAGATAATGTCATTAGTATCATTTTAAATATTTTTTTATTCCTCAACTCAACATATATTTTTCATTGATTTTAGAAAATAATAAAGGGGAAAAAAAGACTTTATTGAGAGTGAGAGATAGCGAGAGAGTAGGAGAGTGGGGGAGAAAGAGAGAGAGAAATAGAGAGTAAGAGAGAGAGAAAGACAGAGAAAGAGAGTTGAATAGAAATATTGATATGAGAGAGAAACATTAATCAGTTGTCTTTCCTGTGCAGCCTGAGTGGTGATCAAACCTGCAACACAGGTATGTGCCCTGAGCAATTGAGCTCAGTCTTCCAGTGGAACACTTAAATGAGTTTGGCCACATGGCCAAAGGGAGTTCTTAAATAATTAACAGTACAGTATTTAACAAATAAGGACTGTACTTGTACACCAATAAAAAAAGTAAAAAAAAATGTAGAGAATTAAAAAATTAAATAACATTTCTTTAAAAAAAAAACAACTCATACTGCATTTAATGTTGATTGGAAACATTAGGTGACTTCACTTTGTGTGGTGGGCACAACACTATATACATATGCATTATTATACATTATACACTTGAAATATTTATAATTATAATAACTAATGCCACACCAATACATTTCATTAAAAATGTTAAAAATGACATTTTGAGGTAAGTGTAATTTTATTTTAGTTTTCTTTCATTTTTTAAAATTATTTCATTTTATTTTTGTTGTTGTTCTTGTACAGTTTTCTCTTTTACTCCCACCCCAGCCCTCTGCCCTAACCCTACCCACCTCCTTCCCATTTCCACCCACCCTATTTTTATCCATGTGTCCTTTATAGTTGCTCCTGTAAACCCTTCCCCTTTTCCCCTGAAATTCCCTCCCCTCTCCCCTCTGGTGACTCTCAGTCTGTTCTCAATTTCAGTATCTTTGTTTATATTTGGTTGCTTGTGTGTTTTGTTTATTAGGGGCCTGTTAAAGGTGAGATCATATGGTATTTGTCTTTCATTTCCTGGCTTATTTCACTTAGCATGATGCTCTCTAGTTCCATCCATGCTGTTGCAAAGGGTAGAAGCTCCTTCTTTCTTTCTGCTTTATAGAATTTATTGTGTAAATACACCATAGTTTTTGATCCATTCATTTACTGATGGGGACCTAGGTTGCTTCCAAAACTTGGCTATTGTAAATTGTGCTGCTATGAACATAGGGGTGCATAGGTTCTTTTGGACTGGTGCTCCAAGGTTCTTAGGATATAATCCTAGCCGTGGAATTGCTGGGTCAAAAGGTGGATCCATTTTTAGTTTTCTGAGAAAATTCCATACTGTTTTCCATAGTGGTTGTACTAGTCTGCAATCCCAACAACAGTGCACTAGGGTCCCCTTATCTCCACAACCTCTCCAACACTTGTTGGTTGTTGCTTTGTTTATGATGGCCATTCAGCCAGGGGTGAAGTGGTATCTCATTATGGTTTTAATTTGCTAGCTCTGATAGCTAGTGACATTGAGCATCTTTTAATGTGTCTCTGGATCCTCTGCATGTCCTCCTTATAGAAGTGTCTGTTCAAGTCCTTTGCTCATTTTTTAGTTGGGTTGCTTGTCTTCTTAGAGTGGAGTTGTGTAAGCTCGTTGTATATTTTGGACTTTAATACCCTGTATGATTTATCAATGGAAATATGTTTTCCCACACAGTTGGTTCTCTTTTTATTTTAATACTGTTTTCTTTACCTGGGCAAAAGGTTTTTATTTTGATGAGATTGCATTTGTTTATTCTTTCCATTATGTCCATTGCTTTAGGGGACATATCAATAAAAATGTTGCTGCATGAAATATCTGAGATTTTCCTGCATATGTTCTTCTCTAATACTTTAATGGTGCCACGGCTTATTTTTAAATTTTTTATCCACCTTGAATTTATTTTTGTGTATTGTAAGTTCATGCTCTAGTTTCTTTGCACGTAGCTGTCCAGTTCTCCCAACATGAATTGTTGGAATCTATTTTTACTCCATTTTATGTTGCTGCCCCCTTTGTCAAATATTAATTGACCGTAGAGATTTGGGTTTGTTTTTCGGCTCTCTGTTCGGTTCCACTGGTCATTGTGCCTGTTTTTATGCCAATACCAAGCTGTTTTGATTACAGTGTCCTTGTAATAGAGTTTGGTGTCAGGTATTGTGATCCTTCCTACTTTGCTCCTCTTTCTCAAAATTGCTGCAGCTATTCGGGGTCGCTAATGGTTCCATATAAATTTTTGAAGTGTTTTTTCTATGTCTGTGAAATATGCCATTGGTACTTTAACAGGTATTGCATTGAATTTGTAAATTGTATTGGGTAGTATGGATATTGATGATTTTGATTCTTCCAATTCATGAACACGGTATATGTTTCCATTTGTTTGGGTGTTCCTTGAATTCTTTCTTCAGTGTTGTGTAGTTTTCTGCATACAGGTCTTTTACATCCTTGGTTAGGTTTATTCCTAGGTATTTTATTTTTGTTTTTGCTCTATCAAATGGGATTTTTCTCTTGATTTCTGCTTCTGCTGTTTCATTGTTGATATGCAAAAATGCCTTTGATTTCTGGATATTAACTTTGTATCCGGCTGTTTGGCCATATTCATTTATTAGGTCCAGCAACTTTTTGGTTAAGTCTATAAGATTTTCTATGTACAATATCAAGTCATCTGCAAACAATGATTGTTTTGTTTCCTCCTTTCTAATTTGGATGTCATTTATTTCCTTTTCTTGGCTAACCGCTGTGGCTAAGACTTCCAATACTATTTTGAATGGAAGAGGTGAAAGTGGACCACCTTGTCTTCTTCCTGATCTTAGTGGAAAAGGTTTGGTTTTTGCCCATTGAGTATGGTGTTGGCTATAGGCCTGTCATATATTGCCTTTATTATGTTGAGGAATGCTCCCTGTAGTCGCACTTTACTGAGTGTTTTTTATCATAAATGGATCTTGTACCTTATCAAATGATTTTTCTGAATCTATTGATATGACCATGTGATTTTTGTCTTTGCTTTTGTTTATGTGATGTATTACATTTACTGATTTGCGGATATTGAACCATCCTTGCATCCCGGGAATGAATCCCACTTGGTCATGATGTATGATCTTTTTAAGGTATTGTTGGATGTGGTTTGCCAATATTTTGTTGAGGATTTCAGCATTTATGTTCATCCCCGATATTAGCCTGAAGTTTTCTTTCTTTGTTGTGTCTTTATTTGGTTTGGGGATTAGGATGATGCTGGCTTCATATAAAGAGTTTGGAGTCCTCCTTCATTTTGGACTTTTTGGAATAGTCTGTGAAGAATAGGGGTTAGCTCTTCCTTAAATGCTTTGTAGAATTCTCCTGTGAAACGATCTGGTCCAGGGCTTTTTGTGTGTCGGGAGTTTTATGATTACTCCTTGAATTTCATCTGCTGTTATAGGTCTGTTCAGGCTTTCTGCTTCTTCTTCATTCAGTTTTGGCACATTATATTTTTCTAGAAACATGTCCATTTCAACTAGGTTTTCCAATTTCTTGGAATACAGTTCTTTGTAGTAATTTCTTACAATCCTTTGTATTTCTGTGGTGCCAATTGTAATCTCTTTTCTTTCATTTCCTATTGTGTTTATTTGTATATTCTTTTTTTTCTTGTGATCCAGCTTAAAGGCATGTCGATTTGTTTATCTTTCAAAGAACCAGCTCCTGGATTCATTGATCCTTAGAATTGTGATTTTAGACTCTATGTCATTTAATTCTGCTCTGATCTTGGTCATTTCCTTCCTTCTACTTGCTCTGGGCTGTCTACATTGTTGTTCCTCAAGTTCTTGAAGGTATAGGCTTATGTTGTTTGTTTGAATTGTTTCTATCTTTTTTAGGTAGGCCTGTATTGCTTTGAACTTCCCTCTGATGACTATCTTTGCTGTGTCCCATAAGTTTTGGGTTGTTGTGAGTTCATTTTCATTTGTTATCAGAAACTTTTTGATTTCTCCCCTAATTTCATTCTTGATCCATTCATTGTTTAATAGCATGCTATTCAATCTCCTTGATTTTGAGTGTTTTGGGTTTTTCCCCTTGGGGTTGGTTTCTAGTTTCAATCCCTTGTGGTTGGAGAAAATGCTTGGTATAATTTCAGTTTTCTTGAATTTGTTGAGGCTTGTTTTGTGTCCTGTCATGTGGTCTATCTTTGAAAATGTTTCATTGTACTTTTGAAAAAAATGTGTATTACGTTTCTTTGGAATGAATGGCTTTATACATATCAGTTAAGTCCATTTCATCTAGGGTGTTGTTCAATGCACAATATCTTTTTTGGTATATTTTTGGAAGATCTATCCACTTTAGACAGTGGGATGTTAAAATCCCCTACTATAATTGTGTTGCTGTCAATATCTTTCTCAAACACCTCTGAGATTTTCTTTGTGTATTTGGGTGCTCCTATGTTGGGTGCATATATATTTATGATGTGTATGTCTTCTTGGTGTACTCTTCCCTTGAGTATTATAAAGTGACCTTCTGGGTCTCTTTTATGACCCTTCTTTTGAAGTCTATTTTCTGTTATGAGTACTGCTGCCCTGGCTTTTTTTTCCCTGTTGATTTGCATGGACATTTTTTCCAGCCCTTCACTTTGAGTCTGTGTAGGTCTTTTGTCCTGAGGTGGGTCTTTTGTAGGCAGCATATGTGTGGGTGATGCTTTCTTATCCAGTCAGCTGTTCTATGTGTTTTGATTGGAGCATTTAATCCATTTATATTTAAGGTCATTATTGATAGGTACTGATTCATTGCCATTTTCATACTTGTGTTCCTGTCTCTCTTTCTCTCTCTTTTCCATCCTTTCCTAAAGGCTGTCCATTTAGCATCTCTTGCAGAAGTGGTTTCATAGATGTGTACACTTTTCAACTTATTTTGTCTGGAAAGCTCCTTA
Organism: Anoura caudifer; assembly: GCA_004027475.1. Classification (NCBI taxonomy): domain Eukaryota; kingdom Metazoa; phylum Chordata; class Mammalia; order Chiroptera; family Phyllostomidae; genus Anoura; species Anoura caudifer. Next base: position 8,731 of record PVKU01017479.1, read on the forward strand.
TTTGACTTTCTATCTTGTTTGAAACCCTTGCTGGGTAAAGTAGTCTTGGTTGCAGGCCTTTGGTTCTCATTACTTGGAATATTTCTTGCCATTTTCTTCTGGCTGGGAGTGTTTCCATTGAGAAGTCAGCTTGTATCCTTATCGGGGCTCCCTTGTATGTTACTTACTTTATGTCCCTTGCTGCCTTTAAGATTCTCTCTTTGTCTTGGAAATTTGCCAATTCAATGATGTGTCTTGAAGTGGGCCTCTTTGGGTTCCTCTTGATTGGGACTCTGTGTTTCCTGGATTTGTGTGACTTTCTCTCTCATCAAATTAGGGATGTTTCCAATCATCACATTTTCAAATAGGTTTTCTATCCCTTGGTATTCTACTTCTCCTTCTGGAATCCCTATTATATGGATATTATTATGTTTCATATTGTCTTACATTTCTCTTAGTCCCTCTTCATTTTTTCTCAGCCTCTCTTCCTTTTCTTGTTCTTTCTGGGTGTTTTTTTTTTCTACTTTGTCCTCCATCTCCCAGATGTGATCTTCTGCTTCATTTATTCAGCTTTTGATTCCTTCTGCTGTGTTCTTCAGTTCAGAAATTGAATTTTTCATTTTCTCTTGGGCATTGTTGATAGTTTCTATTTCCTTTTTCAATTTGATGTAGTTTGCAGTGAATTCGTCGTAGCTTCCCTGTAGTTTCTGGTCATTCATTGAGAGGTCATGGAACTTCCTGACAACCATTGCTTTGAATTCAAAATCTGATAGTTGAGTTGCCTCCTTTTCATTTAGCATTCTTTCTGGGACTTCCTTTTTTCCTTTCAGTTAGGTCTTGTTTCTTTGTCTTTTCATTTTTTGTGACACTATTGTTGTCAGCCTCCATTTCTTAAATTGATCTTTTCTGGCTCCCTGGGTTTATGGTGTGAACTTCTGTGGTAGAATACCTGTGAGATTCAGTGGTGTGGTCTCCTTGGGGTATCCTGGTGTTCACACCTTCCACTGTTTCAGCTGTTGGGATGCTCGGTTTTTGGTCCAACTCTGGTTTTTTCACAGTTTCAGGTTTTCTCTTTTTGTCTCACCTAGGATCATGGGTGTGAGCTCTGGGTCTTCCACAAAGACCCCTCTTCCAGTTTCTGTGCTGCTCTGGGTTGCAAGGGCACCCCCGGTCTCAGGGGCTCCCCTGGTCACAGGGCCTCTTTCAGTCACAGAGCTGCCTCTGATCGGTTGGCCACCACCAGTGACACAGCTTCCTCTGGTCCCAGAGCCACGCATGGATGCAGGGCCTGCTCTGGGCATAGGGTCTCCTCTGGCCGCAGGGCCACCTCCAGTCCTAATTATTTGTCAGTTATTGCTGTCTGCAGTTTCCCCCCACAACTCCCCTGCAACAACAACAAAACCCCTCTCTCAACAGTGCTTCCACTCTCCACCTTGGTTTTGTTCATATGTCCTTTACATTATTTGTTTAAAAATCGTTACCCATTTAACTATTTTATAATCATGTTCTTATTTTTCTTAAGTTTTGATGGACTTATGTATTAGTATTCATTTTTATAAGGCTTAGGAATAAATTTAATTAGCATCACAGTTCACTTTTGTTTACAGGCATACATAGTTTCATAGAAAAATTACACTGTAAAAGGCTACAAGTACTTACTTTCTATCAACTTTTTTATTGATCAAGTACTGTTTTCTGAATTTATCCCCTGAATTATCCCCATCACATGAGCCATCCTAACCTCCTCTCCTTGTTTCCATCACCCCTACAAATTAGAAAATAATCAACAAGATCTGCCCTTTAATATTTCATCCCTCATCAGAGGAGGATTCAATTTTGCATGTGAAATTCTCTGCCTCAGCAGTGCTTCATATCTTCCAATGGTGTAGAAGTTAAGCTCAGAGAGATTAAAAAACACCCAGATGATAGGAAATGCAGTATTCTCCACAGGGTTTTCTCATCAGTCTATGCACACCTAACTGTATTGAGCTCACTTCATAAATTTTGTCCATAAGTTCTCTATATGGCACAGGTCAGTGATGGTTAATTTGAGGGAGGATTGCAGCAGTATAGGCCAAGTTATTCAGTGGGAAAAAAAGAAGAGGTCACATCTTCAAAATGGCTCATACCAAGCACAGGGTCATGCGCTGCGCTTCTCATATACTCTATATATGCTGTGTCAAAAGCCATCTTCTGTAGACATATGAAGAATTTATTAGCATACAAAATAAATTAAATTTGTACATAGTCTTGTGACCCATCTTTCAGGTCAGCATGTGGAAATGCATCCAGATGCACAGAAGGCTATGAGGGTACCATCTGTAATGTATATAAAAGAGACTTCAGTGATATCTAAGGTGACTGACACTTTGTCTGAAACTCAAGCCCAGGATTGTGTCCACCTGTCTCACTGAGTTACGCCAAATGAATCACAACATGCCTGGATGTAGCAGGTGTATCGTATGCATTCTGCCAAGAGGAAATAACCTGAATTTATCCCAAATATTTGGGTAGGCCTAGAACTTCATTGCCACTTTCAGAGATCCATAATTTGGCCTTAAATATAGGACAAGAAACAGGACCCCATGGATGACATCTGAGAAGACATGACAGGTGGCATTCAATGTACATTTCTAGACTCAGAATGTCAACAGGCCTCTGAATAAATAGA
>PVKU01017480.1:0-11379 GCA_004027475.1 Anoura caudifer
TAATTAAAGAAAAATTCCCTAATTTGGTCAAGGAAATACTCATGGAAGTCCAGGAAGCACAGAGAGTCCCAGACAAGATAAATGCATAGAGGCTTACTCCAAGACACATTATAATTAAAATGCTAAAGATTAAAGATAAGGTAAGAATCTTAAGAGCAGCAAGAGAAAAGCAGTCAGTTACCTATAGGGGAGTTCCCATAAGACTGTCAACTGATTTCTCAAAAGAAACTTTGCAGGCTAGAAGGGATTGGCAACAAATATTCAAAGTCATGAAAGCAGTTACCTACAGCCAAAATTGTTCTACCCAGCAAAGATATCATTTAGAATCAAAAGATAGATAAATAGTTTCCCAGACAAGAAAAAGCTAAAGTAGTTCATCATCACAACATTATTATATGAAATGTTAAAGGGACTCATTTAAGAAAAAAATCAAAATTAGGAACAATAAAATGGCAAAAAAAAAAACCACATATCGATCAACAATTGAATCAAAAAAACAAACTAAGTAAACAAGAAGAACAGACACAGACTCATGGATATGGAAAGTATTTTGATGGTTGCCAGATGGGAAGGAAGTGAGAGGGAATGGATGAAAGGGGAGGATTAAGAAGTACAAATTGGTAGTTACAGAATAGCCATGGGAATATAAAATACAGTATAGGAAAGAGTAGCCAAAGAACTTATACCCATGATCCATGGACATGAACAATGGTGTGGGGATTGCCTGAAGGAATGGTGGGTGCCAGATGGATGGTGGCAAAGGGAGAAAAATTAGGACAACTATAATAGCATAATCAATAAAATATAAATTTTAAAAAATAACCTGGAAAACAGAACTTCAACATACTTTGGGGGTAGTGGAGAGAAATCCTAATTCAACCTATAACAAATGGTCAGAAAGAAATCACTAAGGAAAAGACATCTAAGTCAAGCTCTTAAATCAGTTGTCCTAGCTATGATTTAAGTGAAGAGCATTCTAAGCAGAGAGACCAGCAAGGGACTTGGTCTACATCTGGATGCAGTTGCTTAAACAAGTTCTCAAGAGTGAGAAATACATTTTATGATAAGCCACTTGAAGGAATAAATAAAGGTGATAAAAAATAATCATGAACAGCCTGAGGACTGGGTTAGTGTAAACCAGTTCACACTGGAGGCCAGCAAGGGAAGCATCTCCACTGGACTCAGTCACACAGTGAGACTGAGGAAAACCTACCACCAAATAGGTGCAATCTGTCACCATCACTAAAGGAGACCCCAACAAGCTGAGGGGAAAGATGTCTTCATGTGCCACCTTCATGCAAACCCGCCAGGAAGAGCACAAAAAGAAACACCCAGACTTTTCTGTCAACTTTTCCAAATCTTCCAAGAAATGTCTAGAGAGATGGAAGACCATGCCTGCAAAGAAAAAGCCAAAGTTCAAAGATATGGCAAAGAGTGACAAAGCTTGCTATGTCTGGGAGACAAAAAAATTATATTTCTCCCAGAGATGATAAGGAAGGAAAAAAGATACCAATGCTCATAAAAGGCCTCCACCTGTCTTCTTCCTGTTTTGCTCTGAACATTGCCCAAAGATGAAAAGTGAACACTCTGCTTTATCAATTGAGAACACTGTAAAAAAAAAGGGGGGGTGAAATGTGGTCTGAACAGTCAGCCAAAGATAGGCAACCATATGAACAAAAAGCAGCTAAGCTGAAGGAGAAATTTTAAAAGGATATTGCTGCATACTGTACCAAGAGCAGAAGTGAAGTGGGAAAGAAGGACCCTGGCAGGCCAATAGGCTCAAAGAAGAAGAATAAACCAGATGATGAGGAGGAAGAAGAAGAGCAAGATGATGAGGACAAGGAAGAGGATGAAGATGAAAAATAAGAGGCTATCCTGTAAGGATGCATGTGGAGTATGTGTGTATGCTCAGGCAATTGTTTGTGAAGAATAGGGATTCAGGTGCAGTTTCTCTATAAAAACTGTCAGATTTTTCTATAGCTGAAAAGATTCTTTGTAGAGAAAATACTTTTTTTCAAAATGCAGGTTGTAGGTTTTTGAGTGGCTACTACATACAGTTAAATTTTATTGCTTTAGATGTTAAAAGTTTGTAAACATTTAATGGTTTTTTTAAATTTCTTGACTTGTGTCAAAAAATTAAGGAAACAGCAAACCATAGGAATTAGCATCAATAGTAAAATTTTGTTTTTCCAGAATACTGCACTTTGTTTTTTTAAAAAATTTTGTAGTAAAATTTTGTATATTAAAAATAATAATAATTGTGAACATGGGAAAACCTGTATTTGCAGGTCCCCACAGCAACATTACTTGTGATGATGAGGAAGTAGACACTCACACAAACAGTCAAGGAATGAATGGTACAGGGAACCAAAAACCATCTACTCTGCAGAAAGTGGAGAAAGCTTACGATAAGTTAAATTAAAAAGTGAGACACATTTTACATACTTTGATCAACTTAAGCAAATACACACATATCTACAGTCTATTAGACTATCAGAATTGCCATCGTATTAAGTCATTGCAGCTGTGAAGATGTTCAAATCATGTATTTTATACTCTAATTCCTGGATGTTTGGGTTAATATCATTTTATAATAAAAAATAAATTTTGTAATGGCCCTGGCCCAGTAGCTCTATGGTTTAAAGTGTCATCACAATACACCGAGGATGCGGGGTCAATCCCCAGTCAGGGCACATACAAGAAGCATCCAATGAACGCATAAGTAAGCGGAACAACATATCGCTATTTCTCTTTTTCTTTCTCTCTCTACCTCTCTCCTCTCTAAAAATCAAGGAGTAAAAGAAAATTCTTACAAACTAAAAGAAAAATAATTTTGTAGCAAAAAGTTGACATTTCAAAATATTGTTACAGATTTAAATGTTTAAATAATTGTAATAAATTATTTAAATGTTGTTATACTTAAATATTTAAATAATTGTGTATCAACCATAAGATCCACCTAATGTCTTGCTATATTTGCTTCGGACTTATTTTCTAAGGAATAAAGTATTACAGGTACAGATGAAGCCTCTTGTAGAAAGCTGATACTTTGAAACCAAGCATTCGAGGCAAAGAAAAATTTGTCTTAATATTCTTAAAAGGAAATGACCTCATGAAATAAATGCAGTAGCCATCAGCTTTATAAAACAAAAAGGGGAAGCTTCCAGTGTCATCAAAATCATTTCTCAAAAAGTTATTTGTTTCCCACCATGAAATGGTTTTTTATTCTACCATGAGAAAGCTCATATCCTATTCCATTTTCCACATTTTAAAATGTGCTGCAGGAGATTCCAAGATGGCTGCAGAGTACATGAAATAACCAATGGAAGGACAGCCAAACATAAATATTGTAATCAGGGATTTACAGAAGTCATATAGAGACTGGTAAGAAGGTAAGAGACACAGAAAGGGCTGGCCCCTGCACCCTCATGCAGCAGCTGAGAAACCAGAGGGATATCTTGGCTGCAAAAGCCCCCTCTGAGGACTGTGGGGTCTCAACTCCACACTGGGATCCCCATCCCAGAGTATCGGAACTGTAAAGAGGCACTCACATAGCATCTGGAAGTGAAAATCAACAGGGACTCCATCTATCTACCTGGAAGAGGAGGGCATCTGCTAGAAATCTAAGTGCACTCTTAAAAGGCCAATGCACAGGATTTTGCTCTCAGATACTCACCCAGGGCTCCAGTAGAGGGTAGGCAATTCAGGGTATATGAAATCATAAAGAGAAGACATGGGTGGTGTGGCCCCAAGGAGAGATTTGGAGGGTCAGCCACCAAGATACCTGTGCTGAGTTCCTATTCCACAGTGCCTTCAGTCAGCATCTTCCATGGGTCTAGGACTCTTATTCTTACAGTACCAGCCTGGGGAGTGCATTAATCCAATCCTCCAGCTACTGGCAACACCGTCCTGCCAAGCTCAACTCCAGAAGAAAGATCTGCTGGCTGCACCCAATAAGGACCTTTTATACACTCCTTTTCTGGAGAAGGTGCTGGCAAACACTTAGTCAGTCATTAAGCTGTGTAGCTTTGGAACCGGGCCATTCTTGCTCCATTCTTGCACTCAACCAGTGCCCACCTTCCACCCACCTAGTGATTCTCTCTACCTATCCTTTCAACTCACGCTGGCCCCACTGAGCTTGCTGCACCCAACCTGCACCTGTGATGTGCTCTTCCTAGGGAAGCTAGAGTTGGAGACTCTGGCAGAGACGGAGTGGTATGGCTCTGGAGTAAGAGCCATACCACTTTCCCCCAACTAAGTGCCTAGGGGTGGGGGTGTGAGGAAAAGTTTATTGGGTTAGCCAAAAGTCTGTTATTTCTTTTTCTGTAAAATACAAGATACAATTTTCATTTTTGCCAATAACTTTATTGATTTGGATATTTTGAATATGTCAGCTATCGCCCACTATTGGCTCCTAGTGGTTAGAGGCCAGGGGTGCTACTAAACATCTTCCAATACATAGAATTATTTGACCCAAATGTCAATAGTACCAAGAACTTTGCAAACTACTTTTGACTTGTTCGATGAGTCACAGCACCTTCTCCATACACTGCACAAATTTTTTTTTGCATTTCAGTTGCATTTTTACCTTTCTTGTAATAATAAAGCATAATACACTGAAAATGTTGCATATTTTCTCCTATCTCCAACATTAAAATGGCTGCACAAAAATTCACCAATTTTGATAAGTTTTTTAAAATGCACACTGATATGACAGCTGTCACAATACAATCTAACAAAATTGTTTCAAATGAAGTTAAAGACAACTAAGCACTACTAGAGCCATCATACAGAAAAAACATAATGAACTTTTTGGCCAACCCAATATTTGTAGTTGGGCAAACTGTGTAGCAAATATATGCATTTTAAAGTATCCCATTCTCTAAATTTGCCCATCAAACATTTAAGTGGAAAAATTTGTATCATCTGCTGATACAACAAAATATATCTAACTTAAAGAGGTGAATTTTAAAATCAACTCAACACGACCATTAACTCTCAATCAATCATAAAATGTAAAATATTAATGAGTCCAATTTCTGGATTACCAAATCTTAGTATTCATATTTTGATAAAGTTAGCACTCAGGCAAAGCAATAACATCAATTGTTTTTACTTATTTTTCTAAATATAGTTCAGTTGACATTTCATATCATTTTATACATTTTGAAGCCTTTTTTATAAAACCAGTGAATCAAAATGTTCAGGCATCTTAAAGAGGTGAAAAAAAGAGTACACTGTGAACTACTTCTAGTGTCCCCGATCGATCAGTATTTAGTGCCCCAAACAAATCACTATTCAACTGAGTCTCCTGAGGCAAATCACAGGCTCTGTCAGCCTCTGGGTATTTATTCTATCTGAAATAATCATGTGACTAGACATAATCACATCTACTTAGCATGCTGGGAGATCGAATGGAATACAGTGTATGAAATTTCTTTGTAAACTGTAACATGTTACAGTAGTATAAGAAATTTTACTACTCCGAAAGTGGCAAAGAGTATCAGGCAATGAGAGAACCCTGCCTAGTTCACTCACCAAACTCTTAAAATTTATTAGAAGGCAGTATATACTGATAATGATATTGCCATTCTCTCTTTAGGTTTTTATTTCCCAGAAAAGGAAGGTCTTTCCATCTGTTTGATATCACTGTAGGATCAAATATTAAGCAGTAGGAACCCAAATATGCACATATATTCTTGACAGTCTTCTCTTGGGAGTATTCGGATTTTCTCACTCATGTAGCCTTCTGAACACCAAAAACTGAAGATTTTCTACATTCAACTCTCAACGAAGTTCCCTTTTTGGCTCTTTAACCAAAATGTCAAACCAAGAGGTTTTTTTTCAAAGGCAAACTTTGTGAAAGTTGGGCCAAGAAATATCTCTTTTAAATTAACATTTTTCCCCTAACCTGATGAATGATTTAAAATTGTAGAAGATACATTCAAATAAGTCTTTTTTTTTTTTTTTTTGAAACAGCCCCCTTGTGTGGCTCTCCACTTATTACAACATAAATTCTTCTGCTCAGTGCAATTCTGGAGTTTTTATTTATGGAATTAAAGCCATTTTTAAATCTATGCATTAGGCTCTTTACACTTTCTTCAAGCCAAATCATCCCCCATATTCAGCAACTTGGTCAGAAATGACTTAGTCAGAAGTGACTGTTTCCAATAGTCTAATCCACCTGCAATGGCTGACAGTTTACGATCCCTGCCAGTGTTCAAAAAATATACTGCAGGCTCTGGATATGTTACCCTAAGAGAAATTGAAAAAATATAATGCTCAACATCAGCATCTTTACATAAAGTGATTACCTGCTGACAACACTGAAGAGGATATATGAGCTCTAGAAGTATTTATTAAATATTGATCAGAGCAACTATTCTAAAATCAGGTTTTTGCAAATAACTTATAGGAAATGCTTACAATAGTACATGAAAAGAAAAACAGAATAAAAACTGTGTATTTGTTCTTTAAGATAACCATTATTTATTGAAACCCTACGTGCTAGGCTCTGTTCTACACACTGAAGACTCAGCAGTTAACAAGTTTATTGTAATTTATCAATTTTGCTTAAAAACAAAGAGAAATTGATGAATAACTGACATTTGACAAAATATTCCAGGCTCTGTGTTTAACACTTAAGTAATTTATCATTTGATCTGTTACAAGACTATAAGTAAAGTGCTATTATACCAATTACACAGACAAGAAATTGAGGCACAGATCAATTAAGGAAGACCAACGTACTAGAGGCAGAGGGGCAGAGCCTGACCTGAAGTCCAGGTCATTTCCCTCTTACCTGACTCTACCTTTCACTCTGTTGTACCCACATGATACCCTGTTCCCCTAAATCAACTGTAATCTCCTGCACCCACTGATCATAAATCCAAAATAATCCAGCAGCCTTTTACACATGAGAAAAATGGGACACGCATCTGAGCACAGCAAGATCCAAACTTGTCTCTGAAAATTTACATCAGTGTTGAATTCTCTACACCTTTCATCGATGAATAAACTAACAAATCATCTCAGTAAATTCTGGCACCTACTCAAATTTCTCTTGCTGGGCTTCTCTTCTGCCCACCACTTTCCCAGTACAAAGCCTCCAAAGACCCAGTAGTCTAAGACTTATTTTGGGGTCCCTCACTAGGATTATAAGTTACTAGAAAGGATCAGATTTTCTCTACCTTCAGGTAAATCAGTAAGTCCTAAGGGACATCATGCTGAAAACAGGAGACAAAACTTCAGATTAAAGGTGCAGATCTGGTAACATTTTGTGTTAGTCAAGGTAATATCAGATGCCATAGCAGATAAACCCTGAAACCTCAGTGATAGGGCATAATAGAAATTTATTTCCTCCTCCTGGATAGCCCAATATTGGTGTGTACGATGGCCTTCAACATGGACATGGTCCTCTACACATTAAGACCACCTCATTTTTATTTATGGCCTCACCCTCCTCTAACTCTTCAACACTTCCCCATTGAGATGACAAACGAAGAAAGACCATGGAGAAGATGAGCCTGCTTCTTAATCTCTTCAGGTAATGACAAGCCACTTCCACTCACATTCCATTGGCCAGAACTAGTCCTATAGTTGCCTGATGCAAAGAATGCTGGGAACTGTAGTCCTGGCTAGGAAACCACTTACCAGCTTGAAGGGGAATATGAATCTTTGGATATAAGATGATATGTTGACCACACATCCTAACCGGATGGTATGGAAAAATTATAGATCGATCTTTCCACTGTAAACAACCCAATGTGTGAAAGAGAAGTGAAGAAGAGAAATCAGAATAAAGACTAGAAAAATTAGGTTCTGTTAAATCACGTAGGGCAAAGCAATGGGATAAAATAGTATCTTGGTCCTTAGAAAGATAACATCAAAAGAAGGTGAGAAAGAATCTGAGGTGAAATTGTTTGAAGTGAAGAGCTAAGATCATAACTCTTTCAATCAATAATACAAAAAAAAAATTCCATTTCAAATGATGTCCTGTTTCCAGTAATTTCACATTACCTTACAAGTTGAGATGTGGCACACATTTAATTTCTGTTTTGCTAGAATCACTAATTCTCTTGATTGTGTTTTAAAAATGAAACTACTGAAATCTTTTTTTAAAGCCCTCAAAGAAAAATTAATATTCATACACAGCTGTCCATCTGAAACTACACAGGTTGAAGCTGATAATTAGCATGGCCAGCAAAGTTCCTGCAAGTAATCTTATTTTGAGATTATTTTCATACAAGCCTTTCCCTCCTCAATAAATCTATTGGGCATGAATGTGACATGAAAATAGCCGGGAAACTTAGCACTTCAAGTTCTTGTATGTAAAGAGTATGTCATGCTATGGACACCAACATCAGGAATTGGATTTTATCCAGTTAAATAAGAAGAATTTAAGCTACTTTTAAATTCTCATACTACTTACAACAGAAATCGGTAAGGTTTTGTGACTTTTAGGGATGAAGGACAGCTTTCCATCACCTGGCTCAGATGAGAAAAATGGAGGCTTATAGAGGGCATGCGACACGGCCAAATCACAGAAACAGTTACTGGTGAAACCAGGTCTAGAACTTAGGTTTGTTGACCATGGACTGTCTATTAACTGTCTACACCAACTCAGCTTATTGTTAAATCTGTCTAGCCAAGAGCTCCAGGAAGAGCAAGATCAACTATTCCTACAACTCTAGAGATTCAACTTTAATAAGGCTCACATTGAGACATAAAAGTGAGGCACATTAATCTCAATAATCAACAGGCCCATAATAATAGTGACAGAATACCAGGCAATGGGCCAGGGTGGGAGAAAAGAATATGGGGCAGCTTCTGCCAAAAAAAAAAAAAGGAGAGGGCTTTAGGGAACACACAGGCCTACTAATGGACAAGTACACCAGTTAACTTTGGTGTGTACTGATTATAGTGTCTGGGCTCCTGGCTTGGTTCCTACATTAAATGGACTCATCATGTTCAAAACCTGGTATTCTTCCAGCTGCTGTTTAGAAAGAGGACCTCACTGGTTTTAATTTGTGGTGGTACCGCACTCATCCATCCATTCCACAGCACTTTTCAAGAATTCCTATTAGGAGCCAACGATCAGGTGTAAAAAATCAAATGATGAACAACACACAGACTTTGTTTTTGAAAGGCTTGCAGTGGACTGGAGGAAAGAGGTACAGAAAAATACCATCATATTCTGTGATTTTCCTATGTGCCCTCAAGTAGTAGTATAGGACATAACCAACTTACTTAAGAGAAAGGCAATATTTAACATTCAGGACCACATGGGCAACCCAATAATCTAACAAGTATTTGAGGTTCCAAGGTAGGAAACTGCATGGTATGCTATAAAGCCATCTACTCACAGGGTGGACTGCAGCCGAGCAGCACAGCTTCATCCTGGAGCTTGTCAGAAGTGCAGAATCTCCAGTGCTCGAGATCTAGTGAATTACAATCCACATTTTAACAAGGCCTTCAGGTGATGTGTTTGTATAGTCAAGCTTAAGGTGCTGAGTGCTACACTGGAGGACTACACTGGAGCATCATAGTTGCAACTGACTGTTGCACAGGTAATCTGTGAGCCAGCATTTTTTTTAAGTTGGGTTTACTGAGAAACAATTTTCATACAGTAAAATTCATCTTTTTTAAATGTACAGGTTGATGATTTTGACAAACATATATAATCATGTAACCATTAGCACAATAAAACTATAAAACAGCTGTCACCCAACAGTGTTGCCTATATCTTCCCTCTAACCCCAGTCCCCGGCAATCACTGATCTGCTTTCTGTCCCTAGAGTTTGCCTTTTTCTGACTGCCATATAAACGGGACTGTTTAGTATACAGACTTTTGTGTCTAGCTTCTGTTACATGGCATAAGGATCTTGAGATTCATCCACTTGGTTGCATGTATCAGTAGTTTGTTTCTTCCTATTGCTACATAGTCTTCAGTTGTGTGCATGTACCACAGTTTGCTCAGCCATTCAACAGATGATGAACATTTAGAATGTTTCCAGTTTGAACCCATTGTGAATAAAGCTGCTATGAACATTCATGTACAGGTCTCTGTGTGGCCCTGTGGTTTCCTCTATCTTAGGTAAATACCTAGGTATGGCATTCCTGGGTCATTGGTAAATATATGTTTAACTCGTAAGAAATTGGCAAAGCTTTTTCAAAGTGACTATATGATTTTGCAGTTGATGAACTAGGATTTTTAATAACAAGGAGTTCACCAGATTAAAAAAACAGTGCAATGTGAAAGAATATGAAGGATTTAAGGAATAAGAAATATTTCTGTAGGAATAAGAGCTTAGGGTAGCAGTAAAGGAGTGGCTGGAGATAATGCTGGAAAAGCACACTGTGTGGACATCTCTGAACCGACTTCTACTCCTCATTTTTATGAGTCTCCTTAGAAGGTTAGAGTGCCAGGGTTTGTGGGTTACAAAGATCATCAGGTATTTTCACCTGCCAGTTTTTTTTCCCATCACCTAAATTAAATGGGAAAACACCAATTCTCCAAGAGTGGGGTAAGGGGTCTATCGACATGCCCACTCTAATCTTGTTGCTCAGCTAGAATTATGGAATGTGTTACTGAAAAGTACTTATATTGGGACCTTAAAGGGTTCCGCCCTCAAAGGTCCAGCCAGGAGGGACCCCCATCGTGACCCATCTTTGATCACAAAACAGAAAGCTCAAAATTGCTCCCTATTCTTACATATCTGCCTTGCCTCTGTGAATATGGTGTTAAAAATCAAAGAAAATTCAAAATTTTCTTTTAAAAGCATTTTTCAGGGCTCCTTAGCCTCTATAGTTTATATATATGAGCTCAATCTCTGGAAAATCAAAAGGTCCTATAGAGGCAAGTGAACTCTTTTGCTCTGTAAGTCAGCTTACAGGCAGGAATGCCAGATAGTCTGAGAGCCTTGACATTGGTCATGCAGCCACTTCTCCAGCTCTTCCTCTGAGGATGGAACTGAACAAGATAATGAGCTTGTGGTGCTTCTTATTTGAGATCAGGTGTCTTACTAGGTGAGAGCTGGCAGCCCCATTCTTCCCCATTCTAACCCCATCTATCTCCTGTCTCATATACCCTTGAGAGGAGTTCTCAGATCCTAAGAATCCACTGCTTCCTTCTACGATCATGAAATGGCAAGTCCTGTCATGCTCTGGTTATGTCCTGTGATTTTCACACATGCTCTTTAGTGGAAGTATAGATCTTGATCAAGTTACTCAAGAGAAAGGCAAGATTCAACATCCAGAACTATATGGGAAATCCAATTACCTCCCAGAATTTAAGGTTCCAAGATAGAAAACTGCATGGTGTAGTATAAAGCCATGGTGTGGTATAAAACCAAAAGGCGGGGGGGGGGGGGGGGGGGG
>PVKU01017481.1:0-11354 GCA_004027475.1 Anoura caudifer
CATTTTCTATACTGGACTTTACCATCCCCATGGCTCTTCTGTAACTATCTATTTGTACCTCTTAATCCCTTCACCTCTTCACCCATTCCCCCATATCCACCTCCCATCTGGCAACTGTCTGGTAACTAACTTCTTTCTCTTGTTGCTTTTAAGAGACTCTCTTTATCTTTACCCTTTGGCCTTTTAATTATGATGTGTCTTGGAGTGGGTCTCTGCATCCATTGTAATTGGGACTCTCTGTGCTTCCTGCACTTGCAGGTCTATTTCCTTCACCAAATTTGAGAAGTTTTCTTTCACTACTTTTTCAAATATATTTCCGATTTCTTGCTCTTTCTCTTCTCCTTCTGGTACTCCTATGATGCAAATGTTGAACGCTTGAACTTCTCCTAATGCTCTTTGCAACACACTTGTTTTTTTTTTTTTAAAAAAAGAGTTTATTTATTTATTGAAAGAGGGATGGGAAGGGAGGGAGAAAAATAGGAAGAGAAACATCAATGTGTGTTTACCACTCAATGCACCCCAAACCCCTGACCCGGTCCACAACCCAGGCTCGTGCCCAGAGTGGGAATCAGACTGGTGATCCTTTGCTTTGCAGGCCGGCACTCAATCCACTGAGGCACACTGGTTAGGGCCATCCTTAATTTGTTTTTTTCTTCTTTTTGTTCTGCATGGTAGTATTTTGCTTCCTTATATTCCAAATAATTGACCCGATTCTTGGTTTCATCCACTCTGCTATTGTTTCCCAGTAAATTGTTCTTCATTTTAATGAGTGCACCCTTCGTTTCTGACTGGATCTATTTTTTATGCTATTGAGGTGCTCAGTAAATTTTCAGAGCATCCTTATAATCAGTGTTTTGAACTCTGCATCTGAAAGATTGCTTATCTCCATTTTGTTTAGCTCTTCTTCTGGAGTTTTGATCTGTTCTTTTATCTGGGCCATGTTTCTTTGTCTCCTCATTTTGGCCACTTCCCTGTGTTTGTTTCTGTGTGCTAGGTAGAGCTGCTATGAGTCCCTGTCTTGGTAGAATGGCCTAATGTAGTGGGTGTCCTGTAGGGTCCAGTGTACAGTGTCCCCAATCACCCACGCCAGGTATTCAAGGTGCACCCTCTGTGTGGACACAGTACACCCACCTCTTTAGTTGAGCTTTGATTGCTGTTGGAAGGTCAATGGTAGGGATTTATCTAGGCCAGTCAGCCTTAAGGACTGGTGGTTATCACTGACCACCAACCTCTGTCCTCCATGGAGGATCAGCTGTTCAGGGGCTGAGTGGTGATGCTCTGATGTGGTCTGGAGCTATCCAATGAATGCACAGGTTCTGGCATTTCCCAGATGGTGTAGGCCAAGTTCAGCCCCCACCTTTGTTTTGCCCAGGACACTCTGCTTATCTGTAAAGTACTCTGATATGGCTGCTACTTGTGCTGGGCCTAGAAATTCCCAGAAGAAACCAAGCTGTGACTCATCTGGCTGTCTCTAGGGGTTACTTAAGCCAGCTATTGCTTGTGTAATAGAATTTAGGAACTACACTGGCCATTCATATGGAAAGGCAGCTTGAGTGGTCCCAAAAGTTGGGTGGGGCAGAGCCTTTGGATATCTCCAAGGTGTGTCAAACAGTGTTAGCCTGATTGAAGCAGTCTCAGAAATGGCACCAGCTGGTCGGATCTGTAGGAGAAGAGTTTGAAGAGGGTAATTCCCTCTCTCTGCCTTGATGCCAGACACTCCAGTTTCTCCCTATATACCTCTAATGGTTTTCAAAACTGCTACTGAGGTGCTGGAATTCAGAAAGAGTGAGTCTCAGTAGGTGAGTCTGTGTGGGGGTTCTTCAAGACAAAAGTCTTGGAGCTCCAGCAGTTTCTGCCACCGACTCAATCCCCGCTGGTTTTTGCAGCCAGAATTTGTGGGAATTTACCTTCCTGACACTGGAATCCTGGGCTGGGGGGCCTGGTGTGGGTCTTGGATTCCTCACTCCTGAGATATCCCTCCAAATTTTTATCCATGTGGGTGTTGGGCTAGTGCATTCTTCATCTGCACCCCTCCTATCAGTCTAGATGGATGTGGTTTCTTTAATTTCATAGTTGTCAGACTTCCATTCAATTCAATTTCTGACATTGCTAAGTGATGGTTGTCCTATATTTTAGTTGTAATTTTCATGTGGTTGCACAAAGAAGCATTCCATATCTGCCTACACCACAATCTTTACTGGAAGTTTCACTCTCTTTTCATGTATTAATTGTCCATATAGGCATTGCTTTATTTCTTAGCACTCTGTTCTGTTCCATTGGCCTTTGTGTCTGTTTGTTCAAGTACCATGATGTTTTGAATACTAACTATAGCCTTGTAGTGTAGTTTGTAGAAGGTAGTATTGCACCTACAACTTTGTTCTTCTCCCTTAAGATTGCTGTGGTATACAAGGTGTTTTGTTGTTCTATATTAATTTTAAGATTATTTGTACTAGTTCTGTAAAAAATGCCATCTGTATTTTGATAGGGACTGCATTGATTCTTTGCACTGTTTTGGGTAGTCTGGTTACATTAACAATGTTAATTCTCTCTATCCATGAGCATGGTATATGCTTGCATTTGTATCTTCTTCCATTTTTTTGTCCCCATTGTCTTACAGTTTTCTGAGTACAGGTCTTTTACCTCCTCAGTTAAATTTATTCCTAGGTATTTTATTTCTTTTTGATGCAATTTTAAATAGATTTTTTTCTAAATTCTCTTTCTGGTAGTTTATTATTAGTGTATAAAAATGCAACTGATTTCTGAATGTTAATTTTGAATCCTGCTACTTTAGTGAATTCATTCATTAGTTCTAGTAGTTTTCTGGTGGAATTGTTTGGATTTTTTATGTATAGTATCATGTCATCTCCAAATAATGACAGTATTACCTTTTCCTTTCCAATATGGATGCCTTTTATTTCTTTTTCTTGTCATATTGCTGTAGGTAGGACTTCCAATACTATGCTGAATGAAAGGTGAAAATGGACTTAAAAAGACTATAAGAAGAAGCCCTGGCTGGTATAGCTCAGTGGATTGAATGTGGGCCTTCAAACCAAAGGGTTGCCAGTTCGATTCCCATTCAGGGCACATGCCTGGGTTGCAGGTCAAGTCCCTGGTTAAGGACATGTGAAGGACAACCACACATTGATGTTTCTCTCCCTCTCTGTCTCCCTCCCTTTCCCTTTCTCTAGTTAATAATTTTTTAAAAAACACTATAATAAGAGACAAAGAAGGATATTACATGATAAAGGGATCAATGCAATGAGGATATGACTCTTGTAAACATTTATGCACACATATATAAAAAGCATATCATAATAAACATAAAGGGAGAGATCAACTGTAATACAGTCATAATATGGGACTTTAATACCCCATTGACATCAATGGGAAGATCTTCTAGAGAGAAAATCTATAAGGTAACAGCAGCCTTAAATTACACATTTGGTCACATGAATTTAATTGATATTTTTAGAGCATTTCACCCCAAAGGAGTAGAATATACATTTTTAAAAGTGTACATGGAACCATTTCCAAGATAGACTACAATTTATGCCAGGAAACCAGTCTCAATAACTTTTTAAAAATTGAAATGATACCAAGCATATTTTTCAAATACAAATTACAAGAAGAAAACTGAAAAATACACAAATACCTAGAGGCTAAATAATATGCTACTAGACAATTCATGGGTTAACAATAAGATAAGAAAGAAAGAAAAGATAGAGTACCTTGAGACAAATTGAAAATTCATAGCAATACAGGTCTACCTCAAGAAGCAAGAAAAATCTCAAACAGTCTAAAGTTACACCCTAAGGAACTAGAGCAAGAAAAATAAAAAAGCCAAAAGTGAGTAAAAGGAATGAAATAATAAAGATCAGAGTGGAAATAAATGAAGTACAGTTTAAAATTTTATATATATATATATATATATATATATATATATATATTCGGTGAAATCAACAGCCGGTTCCTTGGAAAGATAACCAAGATTGATAAACCTTTTATAAAACTCAAGAGAAAAAGAGGGAAGACTCAAAGAAATAAAATCACAAATGAAAGAAAAATGGCAAACGAAATCACAGAAATCCTGGACTGGACAAACAGAAGTCCTGGACTAGAGGGTGTTACAGGTAAATTTTACCAAACGTTCAATGAAGAAATGACACCTATCCTTCCACAACTATTCCAGAAAATTCAAGAGGAGGGAAGTCTTCCAAGCTCTTTTTATAATGCCAGCATTATCCCGACTCCAAAACCAGGCAAGGGCATTTCAAAAAAGGAAATTGTAGGCCAATATTCCTGATGAGTGTAGATGCAATAATCCTCAATAAAAATGTTAGCAAACCAAATTCAGCAATAAATTAAAAAGATTATACACCATGATAAAGTTGTATTTATTCTTGGGATCCAAGGTTGATTCAATATCCACAAATCAATTAATGTGTTATACCAAATAAAAACAAGAAGGATAAAAATCATATGATGATATCAATAGGTGCCAAAAAAGCATATCATAAAATCCAGGACCCAGTTATGATAAAAACTCTTATCAAAGTAAGGATAGAAAGAATATGCCTCAACATGATAAACACTGTATGTGATACATCATCAACTAATATACTTAATGGGAAAAGCTAAAAGTATTTTCCTTAAGATGAGATCATGTTTTACAATTAAACCCATCAAATGGGCTCATTTAAAACATGTCAGTTAACACTGTTTCTAAGTGACCACTTTGGTACAATTGCTGCAAAGATTTATATTGTGAAGAAGTGACATGAGTTATTTATTTGGTTCTCTGTGGATGGACAGTGTATTAAACAGTGATACATGGAATGCGTCCGAGCTGTAGTCTGCACCATGCTCCAGGGCAGAATCAGACTGAGCCAGACTGGGAGGGCCCACAGACTCCCTCTCTGTGTTCTCTGAGTGTCTATCACAGTGCTTCACTCTAGGGATTGTTCAGGAATGTGAGACTAAAGGAAGAAAGAAAGCATGAAACAGGAATGGAGATGGAATGGGATGGCAGAGCCAAACATGGTTCCAGCATGGACATGTGTGCAAATATCAAATGAATGGAATCACAATTTCTGATTTTTTGTGATATAAAAGCTTGCTGTTATAAAATAACAAGGAAAGATTACCAACAGAGTATACAAAATTATCTCTGAAAGGTGATTTTTACTTTACAAGATATCTTCAGGAATGGGTGCATTTCATATTATTCCTAAGAAACTATTATCTTTGGTATTTGTAGTTGTGAAACATGAAAATTCTTTCATATCTAAATCTCAGACATCCTGGTGACTTGATTTTTTAGTTGCCTTTTCATTCAGTCTTCCTTGATAATTGTAGACATATTTGAAGACTTGTAATCTTCAACTTGGATAATCATAGTTTTATTAGTTTTTATATTTGATTTTTTTAATATATCTTTTAGTATCATCCTATGTGGAGTAGACAGGCAATCAGAGCCAATAGTGTGCTGTTGTCAGGGGAGTAAAAAAAACCATGTGAATTTTAAAACAGGGTTGTATATTTATACATCCTAACAGTACTCAAAAATACCTTATAATTTTATAATTACATAAGCATTTCTCTTCTTCTACAATTTAAAACTTGCCCTTTAAAATTAATTTTTTAAAGGCAATCTTTTTCTAAAATTGTGAATTGGATTTTACCATTAAAATTTTAAATTAAACTTAAAGTGCTTATGTTAAATATCCCAGAAATATTTCCATATATTTGTAAAATGGCATTTTGTTGAGATTTTGAAATGTATAATGGGAAAATTGAATTTCTTGTTATTTTTCCCCATTTATGTTTTCATTTTCAAAATTTCAAAAGTTCTGTGTAGGCTTGCATTATTGAATTATATCAGTTTAATATACTTTACAAATATTTATCTTAACATCCTATGCTTTTCCTGAATAAGGTCATCTATTTTTACTTCATGTGTATTTACCTAGATCTTTCTTCTAAGTCCCCTGGGTGCCTCAAATTTGATATGTCCCAAACTGAAGACCTTGGCCCTGACCCCTCTTTCCTGACTCGGTAGTCTACTCTGTCACCTGTTTTCCCATCCTCGTAAATAGCAGCACCGGGACACTGAAGCACGAAAAATCCCAGACGCCAGCCCTCCCTGAGATCAGCACATCTAGTCACTCACCAAGTTTAATATTTTCTACCTGCTGCCATTTTTTATATCAGTACTTTACTTACAGTAGTTTACTTTCTTACTTTCAATTTTGAAATACTCTTTTCTAGTTTTGCTCAGCTTATATTCATCTTTACATTGCTGCTGGAGTG
Organism: Anoura caudifer; assembly: GCA_004027475.1. Taxonomy (NCBI): domain Eukaryota; kingdom Metazoa; phylum Chordata; class Mammalia; order Chiroptera; family Phyllostomidae; genus Anoura; species Anoura caudifer. The sequence continues at coordinate 6,310 of PVKU01017481.1, forward strand.
ACTGCTCTAAAATATATTTGTGATGGTGTAACTCCTCTGCTTATTTAACGGCTCCCCATTACATTTGGGCAAAATTCATATGCTAGCATGACATTTACAAAGGATATGTAAAAAGGAAGGGCATGTGAGTCTCTAGTTTTATCTCTCCACCCCATTTTTCACCATTTTGGTTTTACCACATTCCTTTTGTACCCTCACTTACCTCATGCTTTTGCTCATGCTGCCCTTTCTAGAATGCCCTTCACACTGTCCCTCTGCACTTAGTACATTTTGCATGATATTCTGAGCTTCCCAGGTACAACAGACTGTTATCTCTTTTGTGCCCTTACCGTAGTTTATTCACTTCAGTTGTAGGACTAGCAAATGATACTCTCCTCTTCTTATTGTTCTCATGTATATCTACTCCTACTAGAACATTGGGTAAAATCTTTTATTTATATTTCTAGCTTCTTCCAGGTTAGTGCCTCTGATTTGATAGATAATAGTAACTGTTTGTTGTCCTACTGACTGAGTGATTGAGTGAGCAAGTGAATGAATGTGACTGTTTCTAAAGTTGGTTTTTTTGTTTTATTTTGTTTTTGTAGGGAGAAGAAACAAAGCCAGCAATTGAAAAAGAAGGAAATGGTATTGATATTATTGAAAATGCTTCACAAAACCAAACAAATAATGACAATTTGACTTAGGTTGCTTGAGAACACAAAAATATAATAGTGGTTAGTTAGTGACTATGAATTTTTTCCTATGCTTAAATGCTGGTATAAACAAATTAATTTGTATAGATTCAAATATGTTATCCATTTTTTGAAGATTTTTTTGCTATCTATATTCAGAAGTATCTGAACTACTACAATCTTTTTTCTTGCAAATGTTTCAACCTCTGAAAATCTTTTCTGCTATTTTATTGAAATATTCATAAGCAGAGGTAGACCTATATCTATATTTAAAATTCATAGTAAAAAATGGTCACATTAACATTATCTGTGGCTACAATTTATAGATAAAACGTCAGCATTAGGAGAAGATGAAGATACAGACTCACCATGGGATTTGGAGGTACTGTTTATTATTATTGTTGTTATTTTAAATATCAGCATTGATTGTGTGTTACAGAATGGACCCATGGAGGGGGACAAAAATACTATTAGTAAATGGACCCCCCTTGTCCTGGGGCCCCCCTGCACTAGGTTTGCCTTGCTTGCCACCAGGGAATTATAACAATGTCAGAGATTGGTGAAAAGGAAAGGAATTATTTATTCAAAAGTTATACAGACTTAAGAGTAATGACTTAATGTCTTCATTAAAATCCCAAAGTCCCTTAGAATATCCACAAACACACACAGTCCTTCCTTCCCCACTCTGCCCAGTCCGGGGTACCATATCTCAGGAAGAGAAATAGAAGTCTGTGGCTCAGGTAGCCCCCGGTTCTACCCAGTAATCTGTGCTCAGCTGGCAGGCCTCCTTCTGTTCCCAGCAATATCAGTTACGTCTCCAACGTGACCTCCAGTTCTTAATCCAAAACCACATGGCACCTTCTCATGGCCCAGAAGCAAGAGTCCTTTCACCCCTTTCCTTCCCACAGCGTCTCTCCTGCATTCTTCCAAACTGCTAATAGAGAGCTCTGCATGGCTGCTACATCTTGCTTTCCAGCTTCCTAAGCTGCATGGCAAAGGGAGCCCCAAAGCCATGTGGTTCCCCTCTCTTGCCAAAGCTGCATGGGTCCCCCCTTTCTCACCAAGGCCACATGGTCCCCTCCCACATGGCTGCCATGCCTGGGTTTAAATCCCAGCGCCAATCTTCCTCTGCAGCCCTATTTACTACTCCTCCCACAATTGACTATATCTGCCAACATTCCCATATTTTTACAGCTTTTCTGGGCTGCCGTAGTAAGTCCCAGCCGGTGTGGTGGAGCAAATCATCTCCAAACTCTCACGCAGGTGCTGTAAGCAGGGGGAGTTGCCTCCCAGTTACATCCTAGGTGGAAGTCACTCCCATCTCCCTGGCTCAAAGCATGGCCACAGCTATTCAACATATCCATGAAACCAGTTAAGAATTATACATATGTTAAATGACCATCCTAGAGGTTATTTGCAAAACTGTTGCTTTGAAAAATAACTCTCAATGACCTTGCTCCATGTGTCCCATCCCCTGTTCAGACCTGTGGGGGTGAGGATATCCTATATTTTTAATATTTCCTGGACACCCTGAATTCTGAACCCCATTACAAATCCCTCCTTGTGTGTGGGGGGTACGTGGTGTACCCTGTTACACGTGTTCAAACATAAAAGGTATGCTCTGACTCTATTTCCTCACCTCTATATTTGGCCATAAAATTATTTTCTCATATTTTTAACCTTTAATTAATAAAATAACTATGTGCTAAATACAGGGTGGGGAAAAAGTAGGTTCATGGTTGTTCATGTATGGAAAATAACATGATAATTAATAAATACAATACAATGATAAACTCTGTTCCACATACAACTGTAAACCTAGTTTTGCCTCACCCTGCATAGTACAATTCTGCTAATTTGCAAGATTCACTGAATAAAATCAATGTAGTGTATTATAAATAACTAAGACATTGATGTCATAAATAATCATTTTGGGTTCTGAAGTTAAGTTTATCTAAAAACTAAAGAATTATCCCCGGTCAGCGTATGGCCAGTGTATGTTACTGTGGTTTATATGGGTATGTAAAACTCCTAATGAGATTCAGATAGAAACAGTTTGGGTTGTAGTTTTGTTTTTTCTTTTTGTAACTTGGCATTTGTGAAGATAATGCCTGGGATTTCAAAGTATTGTTCAATTAGGATTGTCAAGTAAAGGTGCAAGGAATATTTCCAGAGAAAGAAAAGCATGGTGAATAGTAATAAATATGTAGGATTATAACAACAATTTGGCATAGTGGTGTTTTGAGAAGTAGCGGCTGTGTTCAATCGCTAAAACAGCACGCATTGAGGACTTTATGGCAACCATTCTTGTGATAACTTATGTACGATGGCCTGATGAGCTGATCTAAAGGAACAGCTGTGGGAAGAGTTACGAAGAGCCCGATCTCTTGGATACAGACAACTGCTGCCTAACGGTACAAACAGTATTTGAAGTCTAAGATCATGTCACTTAGTAGCTATGGGATCTTGGGAAAAGTTGTTTTAACATGTTGGAATATCAGTATTCATAACATAATAATGACATATTCATAACAATGATAGTAATACATTTCACGTATGCATGATGAACAAATGTGGTAACAAATGCAAAAACACTCTATAAGCTGTAAAGAGTGCTATGGAAACATAAGACTACAGTGATCCCAGTGGAGTTCAGTGACTTAAATATTGAGGACACCTTTTATAAACCTGCAGGGCAATACAATGGCAGTAGTGTTGAGGAAAAAAGTGGCAAAGTTAGAAAGGGAATGTAAATTTCTATTTGGGGGGATGTTAAGTTTTGGGGGGATTAGTGGAGCATTCCTATAGGTATGTAGTCCTTTAGTACTTGAGGCCTTGTTGATGAGGTCATGCATATTTTGACCTTCATAAAATTTCTGTTATTAAATGCCAACTATGTGCTGGGCAGTCAGACACTGAATGTACAAGTTGAGGAGTTAGGCTGTAGTGATTGGGGAGGAGAAGAAAAACAAGTAAACAACAACCCATTACGAGTCACTCTAAGTGCTTCATATGAAGAAAATGGAGAATGTTAGGTTAGAGAATATTGGGGGAGTTTTTAGTTGTAATGGGCATGGGAATGGAATTTCGGTGGTCGGAAAAGAACTTTCTGAGTGTGACACAAACTTCCAAGTGAAGGAGCCAGTCACGTGAAAGTCTAGGAGAAGGACTTGATAGACAGAGAGAACAATGGGTCACATCTGTTCATCATTTTACTCTAACATCTAGGAATGACATGGAAGCAGGAGGCGGGGTAACCATCATAATACCATTTTATTATTGTGGTTGTGTGTTGAAATGAATCAAAGTGTGCATAATAAGTGCCTGGCACATTTTAGATGGTTAATAAATAAATGTTCTTATTCTTTTCTTTAATAAAATTTGCTATAAGTTTTTGAAGAGTTATATAAGAGTATGTACAATTTTTGCAATTGTTTAAGCATAATTTAAAGAAACACTTTTCTTACTACTTTGCTTTTTTATTCAACCATTTTTCCTGTCAAAAGTTTTATCAAATAATCATGTTGTCTAAGCCCTAGAGTAACTAAATGAAATAGGTTCTACATTGTTTTGTTTATATTTAGCACGACACACTCCAAAGTTTCTTATTATGTCAAGTATCTTTTTTTAACACTAAAAAAGTTCTGTCATAAATATTTAAAATTTTTAGCAAGTATATTTATTAGACAATTTATTTAAAAAGGTTTTTTTTTTTCAAAATATTCTTTTATTTTGGTAGAGAATGCAAAGTAGAAGTAGGGGGTTGGAAGTTAATTCCTTGTTGAAATGTCTATATACATCAGTATTTTGTCTAGTAAAGTATTTTTTCTGGCTTTTCAAGCTCAATGTACAGTAATCAGGCAAATGAAGATAAAAGAAAGTTTGATCTAGAGAGCATGTATGAGGTATTCTGTTTAAACGTTTTGTTCAACACATGCTTCTCTTATTTTAAGTCTAAATGCTTTTAAAGTAGGCAGTTGAGATATCTCCCTATGAAGGGGTTAGGAAATCATTATGTATAATATTACTGATATACATTTTACCAGAGTATCTCTTCAAGTGTTCCACAGAACTACATTGTTTATTTACCTGAAGCTGCAGAACAAAGAGGAAAAAATATACTAAATGGACAAGTAGAAGGTAAGAACTGTATTTTATTTTTTTAATTATATTTCATTGATTATGCTATTACAGTTGTCCCATTTTCCCCCCTTCATTACCCTCCACCCTGCACACCCCCTCCCACCCACATTCCCCCCTTTAGTTCATGCCCATGTGTCATAAGTTCTTTAGCTTCTACATTTCCCACACTATTCTTGCCCTCCCCCTATTTTCTACCTACCATCTATGCTACTTGTTCTATGTACCTTGTCC